>PVJO010011473.1:45134-59803 GCA_004026905.1 Hystrix cristata | reverse complement strand
GGGGTGAAGCTGGGAGTGAATCGTGATAACAAGGGGCAGAGCCATCCAGTTGACGCACCGTGTAGGATGCAGGAGGCTCCGAGGGAAGAGCCTGCCTAATGCACATGCGTGGTTGGTGGACACGAAGGGTCTAGGCCTTGAGGGCCTTGTAGATCGCGATAGAACTTTATTTGTATTCTGAGTGATCTAAGTAAGCCACGTGAAGATAGTGAGAAAATCAATGACCTTGTCTTAAATAATCAGTGATCAATAATCAATAATCAATGACCTTGACCTAAATAAAGGACTTCGGTATTTGCGTAGAAAATATGCTATTAGAGATTTGTGAGAATCTCTTTTCCTTGCACTCAAGAAGTGATCAAACTTTGAAACACATTTAAGAAGCATTAATTTCACTGATTAACCCCCACACCAGCAGCTTTAATGTAATTGTATAACACAAAGCAGTACCTGAAACTGAACTAAGAAAATATTATTTTTCCATTAATCACTCATATTGACTCAAAACAAGAGCTGGGTAAGCTGTACATCTATGTTAAATGATTTCTAAATATAAAAGAGTATTTTTACCTGAGTGACACTCACATAGCTCGTACAGCTTATTAGCACCTACTGCGGTGTTATTGTTAGTCAAAGAATAGTACTCTATCTCATCACATCCTCTAGCATTCATTATGGTTTCAATATCTAATTGAATTTCTCCTCATGAAATTTACACAGTACAAATAAAGGTGTGGGTATATCTGAGTGAATAATGGGCAATTTGATTTTGGTATGCTATGTATTGTGCTTCTTATAATGTCAGTCATTATTCTATTTGACGCGTATAGCTTTCTTAGACTGACACATTTAAAATTAATGAAGCATTTGTCCTCCCTGTGAAGAAACTAATAAGGAAATTTTACCCCAGTGAATTATATGGGTAAAACCCATTTTATTTTGAAGTAGGTATTTTCTGAATTCTAAGACATCCTAAGCATTAATATGACTGGATATGTTCTTTAGAAAACAATGATGAGTAATTTTAAGTCATGACTAAATAAATTATATGGGATAAAAATATCAATGGTAGTGTTTCCTTTCTGGATCTTAAATTGAATACAAGCTTCTACTTAATTTTTTTTTCCTTGAGAGAGGTAATTTATTGAATACCTAGCACTTAGAGTCTCCTATATGCCAGATTCTAGGATAGTCATTGATTACTCTTTGTTCAAAGATCAGTAAATATTGTATTTTGCCCTCAGGTCATAATTTACCCCCAAAATGTCATATGCATAGCTACCTGGGAAGTGTTGTAGTTAGTGAGGTTTTCTAACAATTTTGTGTGAATTAGAAAGAACTACTCTTGGAGTGCATAAATTAGAATGAGCTTTCTCTTTAGCAGTAGTCCTATTATTAGATGGCTTACGGAGTCAATGGCATTTTGGGGTATAAAAAAAATTGCCTTCTTTTCCTGTTTTGTTCCTGGAGGACATAGCCCCATGCTAGGATGCAGGGTTGGCAAACAGAGTCCTGTTTTTTCCCCTGAGTACTTTTGTGTAGTGCCCAGACTACACAACTGTTCACTAGATCCCATAGTTAATGGTTCTTGCAGTGGGGAATCTGAGCAAGCAATTATGCAAAATAGTATTTAGAAAAGGCTTCTCAAAGAATGTGAGAATGGTTTGGTGTTACTTAAAACACACGAAGGATTTATTTTTGCTAATTAGGTTGGTGAAATGAATTATTCAGTTTACACATACATTTATATATATTATGGGGTATCATCTGATGTTTCGATAATGTATGTAAATCAGGGTAAGCTTATCTATCTCCTTAAATATTTATCATTTATTTGTGGTACATAAAATTCAACTTTTTCTTTTTCTTTCTTTTTTGAAGTACAGAGTACTTTATTGCTACCATAATTACCCAAGTGTGAACTAGAACACCAGAACATATTTCTCCTCTCTAGCTATAACTTAATATCATTGATTAACATTTTCCCTTCCCTCTCTCCTCTCTACTTTCCTCAGTCTTTGGTAACTACCTTTCTACTATCAACTCACGTGGGATCAGCTCTCAGATTCCACATACAGACATCACACACAATACTTGTCTTTCTGTGCCAGATTTACCACTCTTAACATAATGAGCTCCTGTTCAATTTCTGTTGTCAAAAATCACAAGATTTTATCTTTCTTATAACCGAATAGCACTCGGTAGTGTGGATATATCATGTTTCCTTTATTTATGCATCAGTGGATGGACAGTAGGATACTTTAATTTCTTCACTATTTGCAAACAGTACTGCAGTAAACCTGGGTGTGAAGATGCCTCTTCAACATATTGACTTCCTGTTCGTTGTATGTATAACCACTCATGGGGGAGTTGGAACGTATAGTAGATATATTTGTAATTTTTAAGGAATGTCTTTAGTGTTTTCCATCACCCTTTGGTTTTCGGCTTGGTCATATGATTTGTTTTAGCTAATAGAGTATGACAGAATTGATTACTCGCTGTCTCAAGACTAGGGCTTTAACAGATATTATGTATTTTTTGCCTTCTTGATCTCTGTCATTTACATGAATAAAACGCTCTCAGGAGGAATGGAAGACACGAGAAGCAGACCCAGACCTGACCTTCTGTTTACAGAGTCAGCTCTGTCCAGGCTGAGTCAGTGCAACTCCTCCTCCCTCACTGATGAATGGTCAAAATAAACACTGTCATAAGAGATTGTTTGGGGTTATTTTTTGTGTGGCAATAAATAATCTACACAGGCCTAGGCTTGCTTTGTGGCAGCAGGGAAGCAGAAAATAATAAAGATCATGCTTTTCTTGCAACACGTTATATTCTGTGGCACGACATTGCTCTCACTTGTCCTGCTGTACTTCTCAGGCTATTGCTTTCAATCTGTCTACCACTTAGTTGATATTTCTTACAGATCATTCCAGACTCTCTTCATTTCTCAGTTTATAACCTGTCTACTCATTCTCACCTGCTCACATGGCTTGCGAGCTATCTGTGCAACATCACAATCAAATATACAGTGTCATCACTAAATGTCATGTTAGATGGGGATTTTTGTAGATGTCCTTATTCGGTAAGGAAATTCCATTTACTCTTATTTTATTTTCTCTGATGATATGTCCTTATTATGTTTTTTCCTTAATTTTGTCAGTATGGCACAATGTGGTGATTACCTGTCGTATTTAAGCCAAGCTTACATTCACAGACCGAGCGCCCCTTCATAATATTGTATTTTTAACTGGATTCTTTTATTTATTTATTTTTTTGCTAATTTCTGAAAATGTTTGTTTTTCCAAAAGAATAATTTTATCTCTTCTTGAAATGCTGAAAGAATACACAAATGATGACAACTGGTTTTAGAGTTTCATCTTGGAGAAAGTTTCTTTTTGTGAACTCATTTTTTTGAACTTGAGGCAGAAGATTAGGGCAGGGCGAAGTGGCTGGGCAAGCAGTGTGACCTGTCAATCATGGAGCTGCAGGACATGGCCAGTGCAGCTTCCGATCCCTCCACCTGATATCAATCAGAGAATGCTATCTTTATTCTTCTGGCACAAGGTCAAGCAGTATTTTGATAGGATGGCTTGCTCTGACGTCAGAATGAGAGTATAAAAGATGGCAACCATCAAGGTCGTGGCTACTGTGAGCATTTTCACCAGCCCACTCTGCACCTTGCAGAGTATAATTCTTTTCTATTTCTCTTCCTATTTTAATTGGCCTAGGTTTGCACTGCAGAACATACTTCTTTTCCTACTATTATTATCTTTAATAAATAAGAAACATTTTTCACTTGTCCAATTCTCTGAACAGGACAATAAGTGCTTGGAAAAAGTCCCTGGACAGAACCCACAACATCCTGGCACCCACTAACAGACTGACATGGGGTTATTCAGAATTTCTGTTTATTCTTACACCAGGTGTAATATCCATCGTTTTTCTTGTATAAGGCGTACTACTTCAATTTTATCCATTTCATCAAAATTACAAAATTGATATTTATACATTTGTTCAAAGTATTTTATCTTTTTCATGCTTGTGGATCTATAGTGATATTACTTTTTTACTCTCGATGTTGGTTAATTTTATTTTTTCCTCTTTCCTTTTATCAGTTTCTCTGTTTTATAATGTCTTTCTTATTTGGAAATAACTTATTTTCAAATCTGTTGATTTTTTTCTATTGTAAATCTATGTTCTATTTCATTGATACTTGCTGTTATCAGATTTTCCTTCTTTTAGTTTCTTTATTTTGCTATTCTTTCCTAGCATGTTGAAATAAATTTTATTTACAAATTTTCCTCTGAAGTCTTGAAAAATATGAGATATGATGGAAAATATGAAGAATGCTTAAATTTAAAGAAATTATCACAGTAAAAACAATGTCCCTAGTGCCCCTCCATACTTGCCCTGGCTTTGAATGTATTTAGTTACACTGTTGTGGTTGCTTCAGTGTCCAGAATCTATTCAAAACGTTTATTTACCTCTTATGATCATTTTGACATTGGAAGAGAACCAGAAGTCCCACAACGCCGGATCTGGTGAATAAGGTGCATGAGGACACACTTCAATGTTTTTATGAGGCTGCCTTTCCACTGGGCGACACTCAGCAGCAGCATTCACATTTGATTTTATTTTTTTTTTAAGTCACAACTTGTAAGGACACTCATGAAAGAGCACTTCGAAGAACTGTTTCAGAAAGTGGCAAGAATGACGTGATAGGTGAGTTTGAAGGAAGAAGGAATATTTTTGGGTTGTTCAATAGCGATGCATATTTTACTGTAATAATTTTAAAAAATTTAAACGTTCACTGTATAGTTTGATCCTACCTCGGATGTTTTCTTGTGTCCTCTTTGTTTTTTCTGGCCACTGTAGAATATGCCTTCTTGTCATTATTCACTAACTTCCTGTCCAAGAAGCTTCCTTTCCCATTCTTGCCCCAGCAAATGGTATCATTCACCAGCTTGCACAAATTCAGATATGGGTAAGTATTCTTGAAACAGTCTCTACTTTGTCCTTTACCGGAACACAGAACACATTAATTAACATGGCTAATAGCTCTCTCCTGCTAAATATATCATGATTTCTTTTACTTCTTTCTATTTGCCTCCTAAATATGTCTCAAATCTATTCACTTCTATTTAATCAAGACTATTGAAACACATTGGAATATATTTTCTCCACGCTTATCTCTTCTAGGTACAATCTAATATATCACAGTGATTCTTTCTAATGCAAAATAATGAAGCTTCCATGGACTCCAATATCTAAGACTACTAAAACAGCAACAAAGACCAAAATAACCTACCCTTTTTATGCTATAATGTTCCTTCCTGGCTTTTAATTTTCCCGCTTCTCCAATTTCCTCTTTTGCTCTGTATTCATTTGCTGTATGTACTTCAAATCGAGTAGCCTTTTCTCACTCTTCCAAAATGCCACCATCTTCTTTCCCAAATCTACTCATTCTCATGAGCCTCTTCCTGCATCAATTGTCCCTTTCCTTACTCTTCGTAAAATCTTATTCAAGCTCACTTCTTAAAGAAAGCTCTATTTGACCTTCCAGAGCTTGGGCGGGCACTCCATTAGGTGACCTCAGAAAACTCTGTTTTTACTGCACAAAACTTTTCCAGATTATAAATGCTGACTTATTATGAATTTGTCACTTCTAGAATGTTCATTCCATGAGAGAAGTAAGCACATTTTAAATTATTTCCCACTCTATTCCTTGTTTGCAAACAGAAATTTGAATATAGTGATAACCAACAAATATCAAAGTTTTGAGATTAATGGAACTTTCAAAAGCTCATTTGATGTTGAGGACAGAGTTTATGAATGAGAGCCGATTATGCAAGAGAAGTGATTTTAATTATAAGAAACGTAAGAGGAGCCATTCTTTGTCTTCCTATACATTATAGTTGTACTATAAGTATAAATATCAATTGAATAAATAATAGTATATCATTATAATAAAAATGTTACCTACAAATTGACATTCACTGAGTATCCTGAATATTTCTGGTACATTACATATGCCATTTCATTTAATCCTTATATCAGCCTCACAAACTGTTGCTCCCATTTCATAACTAAACTGAGGCACAGAGTAACTTTCCTAGCAACACAGCTCGTAGGCAGTAATGGTAAAACTGGGATTCGAGTCCAGGATGTCTGGCTTTAGGTCGTGGCATATTGAGCACTATGCTATGTGCTGTATGTCTTTAAAACATTCTCCCCCTTAGCACCACAAGTAGAGGTGCAAGAGATGGGAATTGGTAGCAGTGTTGTTATTTCTTCTAATTCTTTGATGTGTTCATTAAATTAAAATCATGGTAGCCTCATGATTATGTCTTAGTACCTGATATTCAAAAACACTTTGTTCTGCGGGCATGGAAAGAGTGAAATACATTTTCATTTTTCCTAAAATATATTATTGTAACTCTTATTGTGAATGCAGTAAGCAGCACAGGAAAAATTCAAACCCATGTCTAGAAGCATGTCTGGGCTTTGGAACCGTAAATGCCTGAATCCACAGACTCAGGTGCTATCGCTAGGACTCAGTCTCTTTATGCCTTGCTATTCCTCTTTTATATTTGCGTGCAAGATCTCCTACACAATGGCTAACTGGCTACCAAAACAGTTAGTTTCATAGCCTCTTTACCGTAACAATCAGGACATAAAACCAACCAATTCTTTTCCATTGATTCAAAAAAGGCATAATCTAAAATTCTTACTGATTTTCTTTGGCTCGCATGTCCAGTGTGAACCAATGTCTATGTTAATCAAGTAGATTGATCAGAATTGTGTAGATTATAGGTCTATCATTATAATCAGAAATGAAATCAATTTATGCCCCCAAACTCCAGACTTAGAAAGATGGAGGAGAATTTCTCAGAGGAAAATCAGAACACTATTTTAGAATTAGGATGAATAAGAAACGATCAGATGAAAACTTCATAAAACTGTAGATGATCATTAGAAGAAATTAGAGAAGTCTTTTACTTAAATCCAATTTTAATAATGAGAATAGAATTACTTATAAGTTTCGACTTTGTAGACATAGAAGAAAGTAAAAGTAGTTGTCCCACAAAGCAGTTTAATTCATGGCAGTCATTCTTTTGGAAAGTAAAATAGTTTTCAATGAATATCTTCACTGAATGTCAGAAATCCCTTTCTTAAAATTAGATGAGATCCATAGAAACACTAGCCAAGACTTATTTTGCAATAGTCGAAGCTGAAAAAATAATAATACATATCACAAAACTCACATTCTTCCATAAGTTTTACACTGTAACTAATGTATATATAAATGCCTATAAATAACACTTCATCCTATTAGAAGATAAAAAGTTTGAAACATAATGCAGTGTCTTGATCACCCGATAATTAGTAGAATTTGTTACTAAAAGTACTTTGCATACAAGGTACTTGACATATAGCCCCTTTGTTGGTGCTTTTGCAAAAATTTCATTACCTGTTTCTGACATTCTAATAATTCTGTTTGGAACATAACTCGTGATTTTCCCATACATTTAAAAATTATGATGAATTTTGAGGATAAAAATGTACTTTTTTCTGAATCTGACCACCGGCTAAAAGTGTTTCTTTGAAGGATATATACCTTTTGAAAAATTTCAGTATAGGATAACCAAGAGATATTTTGTGAACAAAATGTTAACTGGAAAGATTTCTGCAGGGTGTTTAGAATGTGCTTGTCTTAAAACATTGAGAGTAGCCTTTTGTATGAAAGCGGAAATGACAAATTAGAAAAAGGTTGACTAAATAATTGGTTCTGTAATACGGGAAGCTTGAAACAATGGTGAAAATAATAATAAAGTATATATACTCCAGTATTAAAGTTTCAAAGTAAATAGAAATGAGGGATCATTTCTAGTTTTTCAAAACGTTTCTAAAATATAGGTAATACTTTAAAAACAAACATTTGCCGGAGACAAAATGTTACAGAAAGCAATTTAAGTATTCAGGGAGAAAATCTTATGATGCTTAACAATGCATCCTGTTAAGGTAAAAGTTAGCAAGCGAGTGTTACAAAAACTACTTGAAAAACTCCCTGAATTTATGAGCAATTGCAGTTCTGCAGTCTTCAAGTGAGGAAAAGTATTCATAGACTAGCAAGCTGTCAGGAGGTAGCTGTGAAAACGGTAGTGAAATGTGCAGACTGGAGCTAGTGGCTGCGTAAAGAAAGAAAAGCAACACTTTAAGCCACCTTTGACAATAAAATAAACAATTTTTAATGATGTCTTTTTTCATCTCAAGTGTCTCTCACCAAGAAAAGAATGAACATTCCAAAGGTCTACATGGAAAACAGGAAAGAAAATAGTTACTTTATTAGTATGCAGTGGGGAAAAATTACATTCTCTAAACTTCCAAAGATCCAAGAAAGAAGTTTATAGGGGATCATAACAGGATGGTCTAGATAATATGGGATGCATTCTCTTTCTTGGTAAAAATGAGATAATATCTTGAACATTATCTTAAATATTAAATTAGATTAGAATTGGAGAAACTATCACACCTTTATTTATTACCATCAGCTTCAGCCTCCATCACTTATGTTAGAATGAACTGTGCAACAAACTCCATATTACCAGCCCACTCAGAAGCTAAATTATAATCTATATCTATATTTTGAAGATTCTACGCTTGCTACTTTACATTTGGGGTATTTGTTATATCTGTACTCATTGAAGGTACAGAAAAACCATCTGTGCCATTTCTCAGACTTTGTTGAGAACTGAGTCTGTAGACATTACACTTGGATAATGACAAATCTCCAAAGACATTTTGAATTCTCTTTTTAAACAATCAAAAGTGACAATCAAATGCTGCGTGCATGACCCTCTTATTTTTTATTACCCTGAGAGATTTTATAAAGTTGTTTTGGCATAGAGAACGCTTTCTGGACTTACAGACTAATATGTTCTGGTTGCATATAAATTGCTTTGGTGGACTCTATTCTTCATCCACAGATTTAAGACTATGTACTAGTCTGTGGGCATCTCCACACACTTCAGTCTTGGCTCTCAAAATGCTCATTTCCTAATTCTTTGAAGTGACATTTAGGAACTCCAATAAGCAAAACCTCTAGGTTCTGTGTATCTGCCAAATTTATTGAAAATTCCTTTATTTTTCTCTGTGATATTAGACAGACAAAAAATGTTTTATTTATTTTACGTATTTGACTTCATTTGCCATTACTTTTAATGCCAAGTTTCTACCTTACCATAACAAAATTCTTTCTTTCCTTAACAAGTAATATAATTTTGGAATTTTTGAAGTCCTGGAGCTGTCTGTGACTCTTGTGGCTTCCCAGGATTTATCTCTTCTGTGTACCCTCTACTTCCTTGCCCTTCGGTTCCCTTATTAACCTTTCGAACTACTACCATGCTCGATGGTGCTGCTACATGTAAACCTAAATTTCTGAACCTGAGATCTGCAATCTGAATGTCTTAATTCTTCGCCAGTGACCATAATACACACAACAAAGGAAATAATAAATAGTATAGAAAAACTGTTAGTGAATAGCTTTCTAGAAGGTGGTTCCTTTAGCAAACTGAATGAACATTTTAGATTGAGAAAGAAAATTTCAGGCCAGTGGACCATCGGATGTCTGCCGTTGACTTATTTTGTGATTTAACTTGTGATTTAATGCCACAGATTTCTTAAAATAAATTTATATAAATCGCTTTAAATGTTTTCAAGAAGCAGGTCTAATCAGTAAGATCTAACACTAACTTTCTAACAAATATAAGGTCGGAGAGAGAAAGGGCAGAAATGAAAGAGAAATGCAACAACTTTCTTTACTAAGCGATCTTTATTTTTTTTTGGTGGAGGGATAACACATAGTGATGCTAACAAAATGTGTGTGGAAAGGAAATGTAGTTTTCTCTAAAATAAACACAGAATTACTTCTCAAATATTTTGGGTAATATTTTTACTTGTGCACTTCAGATAAAATAACACTGGAGTTGCAGATATACTTCATTTGCAGAAGATGAACAGGATCTTTATTTAGAAGTCTTTTCAGAAATCCATAGTGAAAGTATTCAGTTTCCTAAGGTTGTTTTTATTCTTTCGTCTCACCAAAAGACAAAATTCTTATTTAGGCTTTTCAGATTTCATGGTAGGAGATTTAAGGCTTTGTCTGAGCAAGTCAATACATTCTTTTGAACATCCTGCTGATAAGTCTTCTTTATGAGACACATGATTAGGCCTGAATTTGAACAAAGGATTCATCAAACTGTTCTGTGGGCTTCTTTCATTCGAAACTCTGAAATTTTATGTGAGGTTTAGCCTTTTTGTCTTCTTCATAAAGGTTACTTGGGCTTCTGTAACTTTTATAGATCTCTTTCCTATTATAACTAAAGGGTAGTTGTCTTACTGAAAAAAAAAAACAAAACAAAAGTCTTTTAATTTAACTTGTTTCCACTTACTTATGGAACTTTTATAAACATTCTAAATGAAATTAATTGTTGATTCTTTAGTATAAAAATAGTAAGATGCTCTTTGATAAGCTCAATGAAATTTGAACCTAAATTAAATTTTATCTGAGTGATCTGTGGGAGCCGATGGTCACATTTTTCTGAACAGTAGGACCATGATGCTCTTCAAGCTCTGTTTTCACTGAACTTTCCTGTCTTTTAAGTTCCCCTGTAATGGGGGGATATTTAAATTTGATATGGTAGCAGTATTTTTCCCAATCTTTCCTCTTTTGAGTGAGTTATAAATACACCTGGGCCAAATCTTCCCTAGCAAATCCAAGACACATCTTTTTCACTACTGCCTAAAATTAATGAAAACAACTAATTAATTAAAATGCTCGGTATGCTCAGTAGTATTAAGGATGCTTTATGAGTATAATCCAGGGGTGGCGAACCTGCGGCTCGCGTGCCACAGCGGCCCGTTTTCAGAACCTTTGAAATCTCTCAAAGGTTCGCCATTGCTGTATCACACATTGAAAGCAGGAGAGGATATTAATTCTTGAATAGAAAGAAGATGACAAGTTAAAGCTCAAATGTGGTTTATTTCTGTTTAATACCTCAACAAAGGCACTTTTTAGAAAACAGTTTTAGTGTTTGTATGTGTTATTAAAGTTTATTTTCTTGCAAGATGTCCTTGATCTAGCCACCATGAGAGAATTCTCTCTTCCATGACTCACGCATAAAAACTACTGACAATTTTCTTTTATATTGTTTAAAAGGTACCTTCTAGTGCAAGAAAACCAGAAATACACTGAAAATTGCATTTGTTAATGATTTTTGTGTTTTAGAAAATATTTATAATTCCAGAAACATTATAAAGAATTTTATTCTATTTACCCAGTTTCTCTATTATCAGAATCTTGTATTTGTGTGGTTCCTGTGTTACAATTAATTGATATTAATACATGTTAGAAATATTAATTTATAAAATTCTACTTCATTCAGATTTCTTACTTTTTAAACTTAATTTCCACTTGTTTCAGTGTACTATCCAAGACATCATGTACATCCAGGTGTTGTATCCCCTTACCCTCCTGACTGTTCCAGTTTTTCAAGCTATATAAATGTTTAATGACTGTGATAGGTTAGATAAGTTGTATTTAGGTATTCTCAAGAATGTTCTTCAGTATTTTTTTTTTTCTTTTCTGGATCTTTTTTCACACTCATACTACAGTTATGTGTCCTTAGGAAGAAGACTCTAGAGCTACCGGACATTATCATCATGTTATATCCAGGAACTGTATTATCGTTTGTTGATGTTATCCTTGGCACCTCACTCTGAACTTACTTTTTCTTCCTCTTTGTCATACTTTACACCCTTTGGAAAGAAGTCACTTATTCTCCATGTAGGGAGAGGGGAATTATGCTCTGCCCCCTTGAGGGTGGAATATCTGCAAATTTATGGAATTATGCATCAGGAATTTGTTTCTTCTCCAATTTTTTATTGATCTAATCTAATATTTATATCACTATGAATTCATGCACATTACTTTATACTTTGTAATTTAATACTCTTTTGTTTAGTTTGTTTGCTCACATTGTTTCAGCTTTGGCTAGTGTAGCTCTTCCACTTGACTTCTGTGTCTCTTTCACATTATCCCATTTTTTTTTTTAATACTCTCTTTCAGACATTATACTTTGCTACAGATCATCTAATATATTTCCTGCTCTTGTCCTGGATTAGCTGACTCTTCAAGGAGCTCTGGTTCCTTTTATTGAAGAATGTTACTGGACACCAAATCTAAATGCTAGGTGTGCTTGTTGCTTTTGGGTGTGTGTATAGTAATGCATGTATGTATGAGTATCTATGAATATTTCTATATGGAACCATTTGTATTTATGTTAAATTAAACATGAGTCCATGTTAATGTCTCCATCTCCAGCCCATTACTGCATAAACATTTATAAACTCTTAGTCCAACAGCGAGAAATCTGGCTCCTATGATCTGCCATCAATTTTTTTTAAGTATTCAATTTCCACATACACGTATCTCAGTAGGAGAATGATTATCTTCTTTACATTGTAGAAAGTCTTTACCAACTATAACATGGTGTCTGTATATAGTGTCCTTAGTCTTTATTCTCAAAGACCCCACTTTTTCCATTCTTTTCCCCTTTCCCTCTTTCATGTTAATGGTTTAACATTTGATAAATCAGTTAGAGTGTTTTGTTATATTATGCATTGCATCCCGAATCCTTCGTACTCCTAAATTAGCTTTTAAAATTCCATATATTTTACATATTTTCATTAATGCATATTGCCAAGTATCCATAATTCCAGTATCATATATGATACATTATGTTAAACATTTCCTTTGCTATTTCAACCCTCTTTGCTTTCCTGTAAACTCCTGGAAAATGCCTGTTTTTTTTAACTTTTCCTATAGTTTTTTTCAAAACATTATTTAATTAGAATCCTAAATAACATACCCTTTTTGGATTGGCTTCCTGAAATTTTTGTTATACACTTATGATTCATCTCAGTTGTTGAGTAGCTTGGTAGTTAATTTCTTTTTATTGCAGATCAGTACTCCATTGTGTGACTGTAACACAGCTTATATATCCACCCACGTATTGAAAGACAGTTTCAGTACTTCTAGTACCCAAAAATTATGAATAAAACTATTATAACATTTATATAAAAGTTTTTGTGTGAACCTGTGTTTTCACATTAGTTGAAACAAAGACCAAGAGTATAATGCAATTACTAGATTGTATGATATGACAGTATTTAATTTATAAGAAACTGCAAACTCTTGTTCAAAGCAGCTGTACCATTTTTCATTAAAGGCGGGGTTTCTGTTGGTCCATATCCTTGTTGGAATTTGATACTGTCATTTTGTTTTTGGATTTTAACCATTCTAAGAGTTGTGGAGTAGTATCTCATTGTGATTTTAGTATTTGCAATTCCCTAGTGACAAATGATGTTAAGAATCGTTCATATGACTATTTGCATTATCTTCGCTAATAGTCTTATCATACATCTGATAATTTACTTAGAATGAATTATCACATATTGCATCCATGTTTAAATTGGATTGTTTTCTTATTGTTAAGTTTTAAATTCTTGTATATTTTGGACACAAATTCTTCATCTGATAAAAATTCTGCAAAAATTTTCTCCAAGTGTGTATCTTGTCATTTTATTCTCTTTATGTCTTCACAGAACAAAAGTTACTTTTAATAAAATCCGATTTGTCAGTGTTTCGTAGGATACTACATTTTTGTAGTATCCACATATTCATTTGAATTAAAAAATTGCATCAATTTTTCTCATGTTTTCTCCTGGAAGTTTTATAGTATTACGTTAGGTCTTTAATATATTTGGAAGAATTTTTGTATAAGATGTGAAGTCTGTGCTTAGTTTATGTTTTTTAAAAATAAAATATGCACTAACTCTAACATCATTTATGGAAAAGATCCTTTTTTCTCATTTGAAAAATTGCCTTTGCTCCTTTTTCAAATATGAGCTGTGTTTGTGTTTTTGTGGGTACATTTCTGGGCTTCTGTTTTGATCTATGGACCTATGTCATTTCTCTGCAAATACCAGATTCTTCTGATTACTATAGTTTTATAATAATGCTGAAATTTTGTTTTATGAGTTTCCAGCCTTGATCATTTTCCTTAGGACTTTGCTGGTCTAGGTCTTTAGACTTCCATATTATCTTCGTAATCAGTTTACCATTTCCACAAAATAGCTCCCGATTTTGATTGGGATTGTTGTCAGTCTGCAGACCACTTTGAGAAGAATCGAAATCTCAATTGAGGATATCGAATAACTCTCCTTTTATTTAGATCTTTACTGATCCTTTTCATCAAGTTTTGTAGTTTTCTGTGCAGAGGTTATAGTCTATGTGCTGATGAAGTGAGCACTGCATAGAGATTATATACATATCTTTAACATAAGCATTTTATTTTCATGCTATTTCAATTGTATTTAAAATTCAAAAGCATCAAACTCCATCATTTCTATCTTATGTAAGTGGCTGATATTTGTATACGAATCGCTTGTTTTGAAATCTTATAATCTTTGCTCCTTAGTTTCTGAAATTGGAGAGTCTTAGGAATTTTCTGCATAGGTAAGTGTGCTATCTTGTGAGCAAAGGCAGTAATGTTTCTTTCTTCTCGATCTGTGTGACTTCTATTTCTTTTTCTTCTCTAATTGCTGTA
>PVJO010011473.1:0-45034 GCA_004026905.1 Hystrix cristata | reverse complement strand
CTTATTTTACCACGTGCAATTAGTCAGGAGAAAAAAATTAAAGGAATTCAATAGAAAACAATAATTCAGATCATTCCTATTTATAGATGATATGATCCTATATGTAGAAGACCTTAAAGTCTCCCAGAAGAAAACTTTTAGATCTGATGGATTCAGAAAAATGGCAGAGTGCAAAATAAACACACACAAATCAGTAATTTCCACATACCAATAATAAACCCACTAAGAAAGAGCTCAGGAAAACAATTTCACTTACAATAGCTTCAAAAGAGGCATAGGAATCAACCTGAGCAAGTAGATGAAAGATCTCTGCAACGAAATGAGAGAACACTGAAGAAAGAAATTGAAGACACTAGAAAATGGGAAGGCTTCCCATGTTCATGGATCGGCAGAATTAATGTTGTTGGAATGGCCACATTACCAAAAGCAATTACAGATTCATTGCAGTCCCCATCAAAATACCAATGATATTCTTCAGAAAACTGGAAAAAAATCTAAAATTAATATGGAAACACAAAGGATCCAACATAGCAAAAGCAATCTCTAGCAAACAGAGAAATACTGTATTACAGTATGAAATTCTAAAAACTACTGCACAGCCACAATAACAAAGACAACATTTTACTTGCATAAAAACAGACATATATAGCAACAGAGGGCAAAGAAATCACATAGCTATAGCCATATGATTCTTGGCAAAAGTACCACAAAGGTACATTGAAGAAAAGCCAGACTCTTTAACAAATGGTCCTGGGAAAACTAGATAATCATAGGTAGAATATTAACCCCTATCTCTCACAGTATTAAAAAAAATCAATGTTATATGTTTTGTATTTTTGAAGTATTTTGTGTTAGTCAGATTTCCTGTTGCTAGACACAACACCAGACACACTTAAAGAAGGAGAAGTTTATTTGGCTTGTGGCTTTGGAAGTTTCAGTCTATGGCTGGCTAGCTCCAAGGCAGAAGCATCAGTCAGAAGGGTGTTGCTGAGCAGAACTGCTTGGCAGCCGAGAAGCAGAGCAGGGAAACAATGTTAGAGAAGAAGGATGTGCGGGACCAGACATAGTACTCAAAGTCACACCTCCATGACCCACACAGAGACACCTGGGAGTGTGCTTTACTAATCCCCTAGGTGGTTCCCAAACCAGTCAATTTGACACTTAAGCTTAACCCCCACAGTTTTAATTATTAGGCAATTTTTAATTGATATAACCTATCTAGATTATTTGTCCTTGTATGAAGTTTGGTTGTTTGTACTATCGAAAGAATTGATCTATTCAGTCTAAATTAACAAACCTGAACATAGAATCCGTGCATCACACCTTTTGTGTTCTTTCCTTTGAGGCCATAGAGATTACCCATCTTTCATATTTGGTGTCAGTAGTTTGTGACTTTCTCTTTGTGGTTAGTCTTGTTAGACATTTATAAAGTTTGTTGATCTTTTAAAAAAAAATCAACGTTTGACATTTTTAGGTTTATACTGAAATATTTATTTCATTGATTTGTGTTTTCTTTTACTATTTTTTCTTCTGGTTTTTCATGGCTGAAATTACTCTTCCTTCTCTACTGTCCTAATGTGAACACTTAGAATATTCAGAATAGATGATACGTTTAGTATTATGAGTAACCTTCAATGCCCTGTTCTGATTGCATCTACAGATTGTGATAGGTTACATTTTCATTTTAAGTATTCTTAAAATTTCTTGAGCTTTCTCTTTGTGTCACTTTTAGTATGTTGTTTAATTTCCCTATGTTTATTCTATCTTCTCTTATTAATAGCTAGTTTAATTCCACTGTGGTCTGAGAATGAACTTTATAACATTTCTCTTCTTTTAAAAGTGATATAATTTTTTCATTGCTCACACCTGCTCCCTTCATCATTGTGCCATATAATCTTGGAAAAAATTACATATTATTATTCTTGAATGGAGAAGTCTGTAAAGGTCACCTTGGATTTTTACTCTTCGAGTAGTTCATTGTTACAGCCTAAAACCTGTCACTCTCCTGTGTACTTGAAATAGAATTAAACTGTCATGTATTATCGAACACAATACTTTCATTTCTAAAGTCTAATGGTTTCTCTAAACTCTTCTATTACAGAATGTGCTGTTATTCTTTATTTGAAAGGGAGAATTCCTGATGGGCCAAAGTGGAATTTGAGTCTTCAGATATTAAATAATTTTGATGTACTATCCAGTAATGGCGTATATTTGTTCTTCCAATACATAACCTTTTCTTGTAAATGTCTGCAGGTCCTTCTGAAGAAAACTAGTATATACTTTTTTTCAAGGGGATTCCTAATTCTCATTCAGAAGTCTTGAAATTTTAACCTGGGTCAGATTTTGAAATTGGTTGTAATCTGTTGTAGTGTCATATCCGGTCACTTTTTTTTTTTTCTAATGGAACGAATCTAGGACTGAAAAAAGACAAGTGATTCAGGCTTCATATTGTAATATTGTTTAAACCTCTAGGCTACACACTGGCCTTACTGCTTTTTGTTATATGAGGCAATAAATTACTTTTTATTTTTTACATCATTTAATTTAGGTTGCTGTCTCTTGCATGGGAAAGAATACATTTATGTCAAATTGAAATTCACTAGTGCAGATGTTCCAATTATGTGTGTCTTAATTTTCCCTTGAGCTGTTTTTCACAGGAAAACTAAGTAGCTTCCTTTAGGGTCCATGGCAGTTGCAATTTATGTACAGTATTCTGTCATAATTAGTTATTCTCTCAAACAACATGAGTAAATAATTTATATAAGAGAAGATGGTGCTAGAAAGTTTCTGGCTGCAATTGAATGAATGTTTGTGTCCACTCCAAATTCATATGTGTGAAATCCTAACCCTTGATGTGATGGTTATAAAAAGTGTGTCCTTGTGAAGTGTGGCAGGGTGCTCTGAGAAGGATTAGTGCACTTGTAAAGGAAACCTCAGTGACCTCTACTTCTTTGTACCATGAGAAGATACAAGAAGTCATTTGTATGCAGCCCAGAAGAAGGCCTTCACCAGAACCTGCTCATATTGGCAGCATAATCTCAGAGTTTTTAGGCTCCAGAAATAATTTCTGTTGTTTATTAATCACTGTATAATTGTACTCTGTAAAAGTGCCTTAAACCGATAATGACAGTGACTCATTTTTGTCTCAAATTTTTCCTCTCCTCATACCTTTATACAAAATAAAGCTTAGTTTATGGAAACTGTTAAAATCTTTATTGGCTATTCATGGAAAATTTCATAAAGTAGAACTTTTTGTTGTAGGAGAGTGATTAGAACAGGCTTGATGGCGCAGTGTGTTTCATCAGCTAGTTTCTTACTAATGCAGAAATCACATTCTTCTTAGTAGTTTGCTCTATCTGCAAATTGAGTTACCTTGCTGAGAAGCATCTATAAAGGCACTGAATTTAAATTTACTTCCACGTGGCTTCCTGTTATGTGAGAAATTTTTAAAGAGTAGTTCTACAGAAAGTCCTTTCTTATGCAGGTGGAAATGAGAAAGAATTGAGAGGATGTGATTATTTCCAGTGTCTTAGCTCCCCCACGCGATCCACAAAGGAGTAAACATCTTAAAATAACAAGTTTGGGCCTGAGACTTTATTTGAGAAATGCCTCATATATAATTGGAAAAGTAATTTCACCAAATTTTTCTTTTGGTCAAATTGTTCAGTGGGTGTCAATTCTGCTCGAGTGTTTTACTAAGAGTGTGTGTCAGTACAGCACGTGCCACTTCACTCTGGATGTGGAAATAAAATTCTTAAATTATGTTTATTATACTTATATCAGAAAATTATTTTTTCCAGTTTTCTTCATGACACAGACCACAAGCATATCATTTGAATCTATTTTCTGTCCCGTAAAATGAAATAGCTATACCATTCATTGTTTAAATATATGGGTTTTTTTTTTTTTTTTGGTGCTGGGGATCAAATGCAGGGCCTTGCACTTGCTAGGCAAGCACTCTAACCACTGAGCTAAATCCCCAGCCCCTAAATATATGGTTTTGTATGTTTTTAAGATAACCTTTTGGGAAGCCCTAATACACTTCTCTGTCATTTACTTTTTAAAGAAACAATTTAGGATTCATTTTTCAACCTTTTTACCTTAAAACAAAAGCCTTGCTCTGTGTTGAAAAGCCTTCTTCCTTGATAGAAATGTAATTTTAGTTTATCTACATTGACATTTGAATTCGTATGCATTCATTAAACATTCACATTGTATAAATAATGCGATCTGTATTTTAACAAAGGAAGCTTTCGTGGATGAATAACTTCTCTGGTTGGCATTATGACAGCTATTGAGAATTGGAAATTTCTGCATTGAAAACACTGTCTGAAAATAACCTTGCTGAAGGAAAGAATAAAGGTGAATAACTTTTTTAAACAGCAGTTCCTTAAATGTGTTGGATAAGTCAACAGTCTCAATTACATAAAATATATGTCATATTTTATACCTTTTTTGGGAGAGTAGATTCATTAAGAAGATATGTATCGTTGGCTAAAATGTTTTATGTTCTACAAATTTACTGTGTTTGAGGTCTCCTCTACTCCCAGAGCAACTTCCTTTGTGCTCTGAACAGACCCCTGTCCTTCTATCTTAGTGGCAGAGCCTTGAACTCTAGTTTGTGCAATAATTCACTGTACAACTCTCTTGACCTTCTATTTTGCAATTCATTGTTCTGCATGCTTAATCTACTTGCTTTCTTGACCGGTTACCATCACACACATTCACCCTGGACCTGGGGCACGTTGTATTAAAAGCCTTTATTAATTTGTCATATGAGAGTGTAAATGTGTTATTTTAACCACATTTACTTTAACCATATATGAGACAAGGCATCATGGAGGGGCTATTAGCTTAGACTGTCATATTCTTCTGTGAAAGTCTAAAATCTAGCATATCACCTTGCCCACAGTGGGAACACAATGAATTTTTGCTAAGTGAATAAGAAAGAGAATGTGCATGCAAAGAGAAAAATCAGGAGGGGTAACCATAGGAAGTAGAACAGCATTGTATATACAGAAAGAACATGGAGGGAAGAGAAATTACAGAGAGAAAGGAGAATAGGCTCATAGAAAAGAGCCAGCAGGATCTTACTGTCTGCTGGGGCGGATGGAAGGCAAGGACAAGCAGGAAGCTTCACAGCGATTAGGAGAGGATTTATTGAACAGCTAGGCTGCGTAAAGGAATTTGATTGTATTCATGCGTTTGCGATTAATTCAATGCATAGTTACTAAGCACCTTCTCTGTGTCAGGCATTGCACTGAGATAGACAACTGTCCTCATGTAGCTTCTCTCTTTAGATGGCCTGTAATAGCCATAACAGATAATGAAATTATCCATTATGAAAAAGTGCTATAGGAAAAGTGAAAATGTAAAGTAGGCTAATTTGAGTAGGCAAGTATATGGATAGGGCAGTCAGGAAAGGTATCACGGAGACAGTGAGGTCTGAGTAAAGAGGGATGGGTAGCAGCCCGAAGAGCTAGAGCAGAGGGAGCAAGTAGAAAAGAAGCAACAGAATATGTCAGATTTATTGGTGAGATTGGAGAGGACTATTGGTGTTTAAGTCTGAGTGAGATGGGAAGTCCTAAGACTGCTTAGAGTGAGAGACTAATTTTTCTTTCACTTGTTTAAAAAAATGATTGTATTGAGCTATTATTAACGACCCAACAGAAGTGTTTCAGTAAGAATGTTTTTAGGGGAAAGCAACTCACTAAAATTAGATTTAGCCTAAAAGGACATAGTTTTGTCGTGGGAAAAGTGGTCTGGAGGTATTTGTTCTGAAGCTGGGTTACTAAATTAACGAGTCTGGCACCAAAGGCCGGTCATTGGTCTCCCATCCTGTATGGTGGTAGGCTGGCGCTGTAACTCTAAGAATCACATCTGCGCAGGCCTGTCCTCAAAGGCGGGAAGAAAGTCAGCTTTTCACTTTCAAGTTTGCATTCGCTCTTACTCTGTCTTTCAGAACTTTCCAGTATCTGTTCTATGGAGATTCTTTTCAAAAAGGTGGATCGCATGAGAAACAAAACATTGGTAACTGATAGGTGAGATAACTATCAATTAAAAGATGACATCTAGGATGAGACATTGCTACCTGACATCTCCATAAAATTAGAATTTCGTTAGTCAAGAGTAAAGGAAATTGACTGCGAGCAGGCAAGTCAGTTTCCAGAGGCAGTAGATTTTATTGCCCATATTTATTGGGGAACAGAGATTTGGTGGATCTTTGTTAACGTTCCTAAGACAATACAGCTGGAACTCATAAATCAAAGATGGAAAAATCAGGTCTGTGTCGATAGAAACTCACGCTGTTTTCCTAAACCAAGCTGGTTCCTCTGGTGATTGTGCTACATTGCTATGGGAAAATGGTTTGTAATGTGACATTTGTTTTAATGGGGTATTATATTTATTTACAGTTATTTTAAAAATTCCCAGGGGATAAGCATATCTTATTTTAAACCAAGTCAATGCATGAGACCTAATATTAAATAGAACTTATAAATAAGCAAAGTCTCTCACAGTTGTCTAGTTGCCATCCGAGAACTCCAAATAGCGAGATTAATCAATCATACATGGTATTTAGTAAAAAAAAATTATAGCTCATAGAATCCATGGAGCAATAATGTTCCTACATAGTTAGGAACATTATTGAAGTCATTCAAAGAGATTGATCTCCTTTTACCTGAATCCAAGAAACAGGTGATTGTCCACATATACGTAAAATGTTTACTAGACCATCTTATGAGAAAAAAAGGAGTCACTAGTGATGCCTGTGGTTGGGTAGCACTGAGATTAGCTAATTCCACAGAAGTATCAGATGGATACTGACATCATAGTGTGTAAAATCTAGACTTAAAAGAGCCCAGATGATGTTTTAGTTGGATTTTTTTGTACTTCTAATTCTGAGCTGATGCCTACTACTCTCCTTCTCTTATTGGCATACTGTCTCATCAGTTCAGATAGGTCTGGTGACAGATAACTCCTGAGAGCTATTTCTGTAGAAAGAATATTTCTTTGTTTCTGATCTAATTTATTATATGAGCTATTATGTTTGAACAGTAACTGAGTGATGATATTCTTTTATTTCCCATATAAATACATGACATATATACATATAAAACCTATATATTTGTGATATTTTAAGACTTGATTTAAGTACTGAAAATGAGCTAATTTTCACCATGATAATATATCATTTTTATCCTACCTGCTTCAAGACATTTTTTTTATATTGGGCTATGTATATTTAGAGTCTTCTGGGAGAAATGGAGGAGCTCAAATTGTCAACTCTATCCCGTATTTAATTGGGAAAGTAATTTGAAGCACTTGATCTAATGAGGACCGAAAGCTGTCTTTAATTCCCTTTCTTCATGCTCTCTTTGCCGCGCCATTGCATGGGCAGATACGAGCCATGTGTGGTCAGTAAGTACTTGTTGACTGAATGACTAATGAATGAATGTTCATTGCTGCAAAATAAAGATGCCTAACAGGAGGCAACAGGGTCAAAGCTTTTCACCTTAAATGACATATTTTTGACAGTTTTGCTTATGAAAGAAGTTAATAATTTTAACAGGAGCAGAGTAACACTGCTGGCTATTTCACAGTATGTATAGTATTACTGAAATATGTAAATGGAAGATGTCTATTTTAATGGGCTCTTTTTAAAGGTATGACTGTGCCCTTTTGATAGGAAGAATAAAAATAAAAGATAATTAGGTTGAGTGCTAGGAAAGAACTCACATTTCTACCCAGGGCTATAGTGAAACCTTTTGCATGAGTTACACAGCTTGATTTATCCAAGAAAATTGCATTTATAGTACTCCTAGAGCAAGAGAGTATAGAAACTAATGTCATGACCTTAAATAAGAATTCTAAATCTAATAAAAGTCTGTTTCAATGTAAGAATGTGACTTAGAAGATGCATTTTAATAACTCTTGTTAAATCTAATATATAAAAAAATTTGTACTTGGGATGTGTTATTGAAACCTTGAAAAGAAATAGAGATTTTGACTGTAAATTAGAATATTAACATAGGTGGTACATCCATTTCTTGCCCTTCCTGGATTCTTTCCCATTGCACAATTTCTGCCCAGCAGTTATACTTCACACATGAATCTGAAGCCAGACAGAAATTGTGCAGTGGAACTTTACACTAGATTTGTGGTTAATTCTATTCTTGCTATGATAACCAACAGCTTGTAACCAAGATTTTGCTGTATTTATTGATTTCTTCTGATTCGGGACCTGCCTGGTCCTCTGGCACACCAACCCCATTTTTTTATCCTGTTCTTTACTAGCCGAATTGCTGTCATGACCCAACAAATCCCAAATGATAAGATTTCTGCTCAAACTATTCTGTCCTCTCCTCTGTTTGGTGCTCCTCATTCTTGTCATCTTCACTTAGATAGAAAGCCTGGTTCCATTGTTCATTTTATGTTTTTGTATTCAGTTGGGTGTTACAATTGAATCTGGGTTCTGCTATCTACCCCTAAAAGATTCTCAGTCATAAGAAAATATAAAACCATCTTTTAAAAGAGGAAGTAATTTTAAGAATTTGAAGTTTGAATTTATCTTTAGGGGACCTGATTATTTGTTTGGGGAAACAAAATGATACCCCATACAATAAAACGTAATAAGGAACACACAATTTTTGTGATCCTTTGAGTTATATAAAAGAAAAGTAAACACTTTCTAGCAAAAAAAAAACATTTGAAGCTGGAAATGTCCATAAAGTTAAACTGTTCTATCTTTTCATAGTGACATTTGCTGAGTCCAGTTTAAACAGTTTCATCTTTAAAGATTATTAAAATATATTTATTTTTAAAGTGAATATTTGAAATGCCTTATGACTTCATGACTTATTTTCATCCTGGAGGAGATAAGTTGTGTGTTTTCGAAGTTGTTTACAGTAGATACTACAAAGACTAAGGAAAGTTTAGTCCCATTCCTAGCCATGAATGAAAAGAGAAAGTAAAAAGAACCTGAGTAGTGTACATGGGACATTGCCATGGGCTCCCAGCCCTTGATTAGATCTTTCAGGTCTCTAGTGGGTAGATAGATGTTCTGCACTCTTCCTGCATTTGGCTTATGTGTGTGAATGTTGTAATTTGTACTTGTCTTGGATTCAACCTGCTCTCTTCCAAACCACTGACTTTAGAACCATCTGACCAAGACAGAAATTTGTACTGAGAGTGGGGTCCTTGCTGTGATGTTGCCTGATCACGTGGTTTAAGAGCTTTTGGAATTAATTTGCAAAGGTTTTGAGAGACTGGCTGAAGAGGCAGCCCTGGAAGGCTCTCTATTTATTACACAGGAGACTCAGGTCAGAGTGTGGAAAAGCAGAGTAACTGATGGAAATACTGCCGGTTAGAATGAGGTTTGGGAAGCCTCCGTTGGGGATGGCATTGGCTGCTGGATCCCAAGCTGTATACATATACTTTAGCGGAGATCAGTCTGCATTTTGCTTGTATTTGGAGATATTACATGGGTAACAGAAAAATTTCAATGCAGTCTGGTATTGGGAGGGTGGCATAGTTACTGTTGAGGGCTTTTGGCCTGATATACCTTGGAAATTGAGAGAAGAGAGCCAGCAGAATGACTTGAAGTGTTTGGCCAGAGGGGAGCTGTGGACTGCAAGGATGAATGGAGGAGAATGTGGTGGTGGAGAAGAAACAGGACAATAGAAAGATGACCTGAGGTCTTTTGCCAGAAGGGAAGAGTCTATTTGGGTTGCAGGAGGTCCTTAGTGTCCTCTCTTAGTGTTGCTGTGCTCTGTTGTTAAAGTTAATGGAAACCAAAGGAGTGTTAAAATTTGAAGCCATATTTTTTGATGTAATGTAGATGCACTGTTGGTATATTGCACTTTGTAGTCAAATTATTTTTTTTTAGAACAAGTGAGAGAGACAGAAGAGAGTTGTTGTAAAGCATATATATTTGTAGTTTTTTGATACCTGTTTATAATTGGGTTTGAGAATCCTTTGAATATTTCTTTCTGATGTGGGAATGAGTGCAATAAGAATTGTACTGTTAATGTAAATCTGAATAAATCAATATATGTTAACTCTTTACAAATCTGCCACTGGAGACTATGATTTAAAGAAATGTGTCTGGTTAACAAGTTGACCAGGGGTAGATTGTAGTGGACTGATATGGTCAACTTGAGCAGGATTGCCCAGCTGGATTGAGTCGGGGTGGTTCTAGGCATAGCGGATCCAGCTGAGGATTGTTGCCAACACAACATAAAAGAGAACGGGAGCAGAAGATGGGAGGCAGCTGTTTCCTAGGAGAAGCTCTGTTGTGGCCGAGTTACCTGAAGTGAACTTGCTGTTCTTGTTGCAGAAGGAGCTCAGGCCTTTGCTGTCTTTGGGGATAGCTACTGTTCCGGTCTGGGGTACGCTGATCTTCATCTCTGCTGTGACCATCATACCCTGGCTTCAGTATAGATTTCTTCAGCCTTTTAGTGCAGACAAGGATGTACACTGGCTATTGCTATGGGCTCCCAGTCCTTGATTGGATCTTTTGTGTCTCCAGTGTGTAGGTAAATGTTCTGCTCTCTTCCTGCATTTGGCTTGTGTGTGTGAATGTTGTAACTTGTACTTGTCTTGTATTAAATCTGCTCTCTTGCAAACCACTGACTCTAGAACCATCTGACTAAGACAGGTAGTGTTTTGTCATTTTACTATAAACCACACTATTAGTTTCCTAGATTTAGACTGAATATGAAAAAAAATGCCTCAGTATTGAATTATTAAACTATGTAATTTAATTGTCCTGGTGATACTATAAGAATGAATGATGCCTTCACAGAGAGGCTCCACTTTGCCGTCAAGGGCGTGTCTATTTCTGATGTCAGGCCTGTGGAAACATTACTCCCAGGGCAGTGAGGCAGCATTAGGGAAGTTAGTGAAGGAGAGATGCTAACACGGGCAGGAGGTAGTTGTAGCTGCAATTACACTGTGGGAAACTTGAGGCCAGGGGCAGTGATATAGTACAGAAGTCACGTTATAGGAGCTGGACACGAATAGGAGGTTGAGGGGAGTTATTGAAGAAAACATGTGTTGATAAAGATAGTCGTATTGATGGGACTGAAATAAAGAATTCAAGGCTGTGAAGCAGGAGTCACTGTAATTTGAATATTTAATGACCGTGTGGTATTCCTTTGGATTCACAGCTAGCAATACCTGAAAATTTGACCTCACACCTGTCTAATGCTATTATTTTAGTTTTAGTTTCAGCATTATACCTTACTGTCAGAGTTCCTTCAAACTTGTTTTTAATCTATTACTTCTTACTTTTTAAATGAAGTTTGATGTTTTTTACTCTAGATTTAAAGTAATGTTTTATACAAATTTTAAAAAAAAGTTATTCAGTGAAGTTCAAGTAAACTTTGTACATTATTATTTGAGTTCATTTTTAGATTTGTGGATCTACTATAATTTTGGTTTTTTTCAGGAATATACTGAAATGTTACTTCTATGAAATCTCCTGTGGCCTCTCAAGTGGAAATGTAGTCTTCTTATTCATTTGATGGCCCACATGATATTTTTTTGTCTTTTAAAACTTAATTTCTTATCAGGTGCCATACTATTCTAATTTTGTGTGTATTATAGGTTCTATGGTACTATATTCTTGAGAATAGGAACTATAATTTCACATATTTATTCAGAAAATATTAATTATTTGATACTTTTTTTTATCTCTCTCTCTTTGCTCTGAATATAGAATGTACATACTGTAGGTGTTCAATAAGTGCTAGTGAAAACCTAGCCGATGAGGATGTTTCCATTTTCTTGAGCTCTTTGGAATAGCTTTTCTCAATCTTTAGTTTTCAGAATGGAAAACTGACATGGTAATGCTTCTTTATGTTTTTGTATGTGTATTTTCATTAATAAAAAGACTTTGAAAATGTCATTTAGATATGTATCTTATTCCTCAGAAAATATTGAGGAATTTAACATGGCATAAAAATCTTAAATGAACTGCAGACGGCTAATCTATTAATTAGTAGTTATGAGACCATATAGATACGTATATATGTTATACATATAAGAAAAATTGTTATGAGACAAAAGTAGAATGAATAAGAGTGTGCGCATGTGCGCATGTGTGCATGTGTGTGTATGTGTGTGTATGCGTTCATTTCAAAGTGAGCCAAAACACACACGACTACAATTGTGAGTGGTGACGCTTAGGAAAGTTAGAAATGAATTAACGTGTACCTAACGAGCTGACACCTTGTGGCCTATGGCTTTTTTGCACTGATGCACTTCAAACTCACAAGCATGCTGTTGACATTGCTCAAATATTCAATTACTCACAAAAGAAATATATGCTTTCTGTACCATACAAATTCCCACAGTGAAGAAAATGCAAGAAAAGAGAGAAATGAACGCAAAGTAGGATTTTTTAAAGCCCTGTAAGCCTGTCACACATTTTAACCTTCCTATACTTAACTGAAGTTTAGGCTGGCTTTCCATAATTTTAATCATTTTTGCAAAGTATAATTTGAATAGTTTATGGATTGACATAAAAACTTTAGCCAATTATGGGATTCAAATATATTTCTCTTTTTTGTAGGTTGTTAATTTCTTGAAGATAAGGACTGTTGTGTCTTTTTCAGCTCTGGATTTCCAGTATCTAAGCAATTCCTGATAAATAATAAATTTATACAATTCCTGCTAAAGAGTAAATGCTTAATGAGTAGTTACTGAATGAAATAATTAATTTGATATTTCCTTATTGACTTCTGCATTCAAAACCTTGCTGCCTGTGTAAAAGTGAAGGATTTTGGGCTGAGGGTTTAGCCTAGGGGTTAGAGTGCTCGCCTTGGAAGCACAAGGCCCTGAGTTCGATCCCCAGCACCAAAAAACAAACAAATAAATGAATAAAAGTGAAGGATTTTATTGCTTGTTTTCTTTTAAAACTTTCTCCTTTATAATAAGGATAAACAACGTGGAACACGATTTAACTAAAAATTGTTCCCAAGTTGCGTATACTATACAATTGTGGTTGTTGGAGCTTTTAAATATTTCTCCTTAGACTACAGATAAACCTGTATGTTGACTGTGATAGGTGGCAAGGGGTTTCATAGAAATACTGCAATCACTGGAGGCCTTCTGTTTGGGGGAATATTGGATATTACTTCGCCTGTAAAGAACAAAGGTATTATCTTCTTTGGAAAATGGTCTAGATGGTCTAAGATGATATCAGTAAAGGAAGTTAGCTAAATTTATTTATCTGATATATAAGCTGAGGGCAGATGTACAATGCAGTTAAAAAGATTGGAGGAGGTGGTGGTGGTGGTGGTGGTGGAAGGCATTAAAAAAGCAGAGAGTCTAGAAAACAAAGCAGGGAGATGGACTCTTCCCATCAGTAGGCTGTAACACGATGGATTCTGATTTACAGGTAAGATCCAGAGTTCAAGCTGTATCTCCTCCCTTTTCAGGAATACATCTTCTGGAACACATGAAAAGTTTACATGAGTCACAAAGATGGGGGTAGCTTCAAGGACCCCAGAATCCTATAAGGAATACTTCTATGCTCATTCAAATGATGGAAAGAGAGAGGAACAAAATGTACACAGTTACAGGTCTTATTTTTCTGGGCTTATTTTTATCAGTAGAACACATGAAAGTGGAATTCTGGAGGTGGCCTGTGCTAGCATATGAGAGCCAGTGTGCACATCTCCATGGGTGTGCAGTCAAAGGTACCACTTTGAAATCAGCCTTGGTGACAGAAAAACCACAAATGCTATAAATGGAGGTATTTTTAGAGTTGGTTTATGAAAACACAAGTACAAAAAAAATGAAAACTTAATTAGAACCCTGAAATTTAAATTAATTTGGGTGAATACCCTGGTGAGTATAGTTCTCCCATGATCCAGTCATCTGCCAAACCCATGGGGCTTTGGGGGATTTTTAGATCTAATCTGTAACACCCTGTGCCTACAGGACAAAATACTCTCACCTCAGTGTGACACACAAAACACACTACACATTCTACTTACTTACATGGCCAGCTGCTCTAGTCACATGTCATTTGTGTTTCCTTGCTGCTTTTCTTGCACATAATGTTCTTTCTGCTTAGAGTAACATTTTCCTGTATTTGTTTCTCACCAAATCCTACCCCTTCGTCACAGATTAGCTTCGCTCTCTGTCATTCCATAAGAAAGCTTTTGCTTGGCCTTTCTTGCTGCCATCAAAGCTGAATTAAACATTCTGTTTGTAATCACATTGTAATCTTTGATTATTTTCATTATACCATATTCTTGTTGTAGACTCTGTATTTGTTTTCTATCGCTGCTATAATACATTCTCGTAAATTAAGTGGTTTGAAATAACACAAGTTTATTATCTCAGTTTAAAAGTTTGAAAGGGGTCTTACTGGACTAAAATCAAGATACTGGAATGAGTGTTTTCCTTTCTGGAGGCTTGAGGGGAACATCTATTACCTTGCTTTCTCTAGGTTCTAGAATCTACGCATATCCTCTCACTCATGGCTGCCATGTTGCATATCCTCTCACTCATGGCTGCCTTCCATGTTGAAAGCCAATGAGGGCTGGTCAGTCTTCCACATCACATGACCTTGACTTTGAAGATTCTGCTTTCCTCTTCCAGGTTTGTAGCTCTTGCAGTTAGATTTGGCCCACCCAGGTAATTGAGTAGACCCTCCTTGTTTTAAGATAAGCTAATGGGCAACACTAATTCCATCCTTCACCTTAATTTCTTTGTCATGTAATTTAACACATTTATACATTCTGGGGATTAAGATACGAACCTCTTTGGGAGATAATTTTTCTTCCTACTTCAGGGTGGAGTAATAAATTGCAAGTACTGTATTGGTGCCGAATTTGTAGCTTTTCAGTAAATTAGTAAATAAAAATCATCAAGTTTTTCATACAATTTTGGGAGTTTAGGATTAGGAACAATTTTTAAATTTCATACATTTAGATGTTATTATTGTGTATATTTGTATGAATTTTGGTTCCCGTTCTTGTAAAATTCTGCTCATGAAAAATTATTGGCTACACTGCAAACAATGGCAACATATTTGAAAGTAGTCAGCTTCTATAAGTACCTATGGGATAAATTTTCTTAAATTTCTATTTTGTCATCAACTGCAAGCGCTTTTGAATATCTCAAGAAGCCACTGGACTATTCTGGTCATCTTTTTAACAGTTAGCAAAAATGGACCATTCTCTAATAGAAATCTAACTTCCACAGAGAACAGTATAGACAATTTATAATTGATTTCTGTTTCTTGCTAGCACACAGATAAAAAATATCATGTTTGATTACCCAGAATTTTATCTGTAAGCTCATTTGAGATAATAAATTAAGGATTATTTTTCACAGTGAGATTTGGTCAGCAGTTTAATTTGAGCTGATATCAAAAAGGATTTCAGACGGTCACTCCAAAGTAAATAAAAATTACAGAAACATGTTGGGCAATGATCAGGTGACAGTATGTATTCTATCTGTATCAATCTACTTGAGCTGCAGAAAGGTAATATTCTCCTCTTCACCTAAACATTTACGCAAAGTCGCTGCTTAACTCTATATTTCACTGTAAGCACTCTTCAATTTTGTGCAATGACATATTGGAGAAGATGACTGTAGTGCAAATATATGAATTGAGGCAATTTAGCATGCGAATGTTACCATTCAAAAAGACATTTTACATGACATCATACGGTTTTAGATTATATTCTGCACTACTAGTGTATGGATTTCAATAATATCCACTGCAGGGTTCTGGAGAAGCAAATTAAAGGTGGATATAGAAGTTCAATGGAATTTAACAATGTTTAAAGATGTGAGATTCTTGTATCAGCAAAATTAATCCATCACATTAACAGAGCTAGATGAATGTTCAGCTGCTGCATAATTTCTGGACATTTTTATATCTTATCTAGATCAAAGTAATTTGAGATGATACTACATTTCTCTGAATACATAGGAGTCTTCCCCTTCTCTCGAGTATTAGGACATATGAAAAACTACCTCTTTCTATTTGTGTGATATGACTTTTTTTTGGGAAAATAATCTTTTCTTGTTTGTCTGTCTAGATTATCATCATAAAATTGTTCTTAAGCCGAAAATGGTCAAAGTTCTGTGCTGCACCATATAAAGACATTTCAGCTCAGTAGAAGTAGTCTCATACCGTCACTCTTTGGCCCTTCCAGTTCTGGTATAAGTCCTGACTGTGTAACTTTGTTCTTGGTTTCTTTGACTTTCATACCTGTAGAATTGCTGAAACAAATTACAGAGTATGGAAGAAAGTACAGACTTCTTGATCATACACAGCACAGTGAACTACATGCCATGAGTATGGAACTCGGGGTAACTTACTGAATTTGAAACTTCAATGTAGTAAGAGATAATCAACTCAATTTTCTTGTAGGACAAAATGAAGTTAGGTGAACTATCTAGCACAATTTTACCACCAACTAGTGATCAAAAAGTACCTAGCATGCTTTCCTCTTTGGAATAATTGAAAAGCACAACTGGGAGAAATATAATACACTTTGAAGTACAAAGGCAAAGTGTGAGTCCATGAAAGAAAGTTAAATGTTAAAATAACAGTTGTAAAATGCAGGGTTATGATGTACATGACTGTTTTCATTGGTAGGTTTGAAGTTAGTAAGAGAGTACTCTCAAGACAAAGGTGAATGTTCATGGTATAAACAGAAATCCTCAAATATTTCAGCCTGTTATGCTTTACACAAAGGAAATTTGTGATAATTAGTTACTAATCCACTAATAGCTCTCTCCTGTGATGACAAATAATTTCTTCTGAGTAATTCTTAGGCATGATTAAAGGTGATGATTTTATAAAAATTCATTTTTCTTGTGGAAATATTTAATCTCCTTATGTCCTTAATTGTAACTGTAAAATAAATAGCAATTTATTTCTGTGATAGTTTCCTCTTTAATAGAAAGGTGGCATGTGGTCAATGTTTGATTGATTATACAGAACAGATCCTGCATCACTTTGTTTTTATAGCTCAATTAACTCTTTGGGCGAATGCCCAGCCATCCATTTCTTTAAAGTTGAGCCTAAAGTTCTAGATAAATTTCCTGTATCCTGTGTTTCAACGCACTGATTGGGGGTCAAATATTTAATTAATAAACCCGTTTATTGAGCACCTACTATGAGTAAAAATTGCATTAAATGATTAATATACGATTTCACTTAATGTTCAAAATAGGGCCACAAAATACATACTATTATACTTTGCTGACAGATGATGAAATAGGTTCAAAAGATTTAAATTAGTTGTTCAGAACATCCTCAGAACTAGAAAATGTTGGCCTTGAAATTCCAATGGTGAGCCATCTGAGATCTCGTTCCACTGTGTCCCGGGCTGTTTTAACTGAGGCTCTGAATCATTCTGGAGGGAGTTACCGAAATCTTGTTCAAATGGTTTTATGCTGTCAAGTAACTAAACGAGGTGTGCCTTTCCCAGAATTTCCTTCTGGATACAGTTCTAGGCTGGAGTTAACCGTATTACAAGTTACACAAAATTTGGAAGGGAAAAGAGAGGCAGCAGCCATTGTGGTCGGAAGGCTGGTGCCGGGCTCCAGCCACGTCAGCGCTCCCCCTCTGTGGGCAGAATGCTGACCTCCCTGTTGGTGTGGGTCAGCTCTAGGCTCACTGCGAGTCCTGGGACAGGTGGTCTCTCTGCATGTCTAGACATGGACAGGGTTTGAAGCTGTGAAAGACAGAAAGACAGATGCAATTCCAGTTTGCGCTTCTGGATTGCATGTTTTTCCTGCAGTTGCCAGATTTTCTTGGCTCTCCCTTGGTTCAGATCAGGTTTTTTTCCCTCCTCCTGGCCCTACAGTAACTGGAGGGCAACGTCCGCTCTGCAAAGAAACAACCTTCCATAGAGTTCTCAGCCAGCTTTCATAGTTGGGTCAAGTCTAATCTCTGTGATCACCTTTTCTCCATCACACGTAGTAGTTTTGCCTCCCTGATGGAGTCTTTGCCCCCACACTTGTGAATTATGTCTGTCAACGTTTGTGGTAGACAGATTATTCCTGGAACGTTCTTCGTCTCTTTGTAACAAACTGTATGCTGTGTTTGTCAAATTACGAGTTAAACAAAGTCATTGTTTTCCCTTGCTTCACAGTGAGTGATTTCAAAAGCTAAGATAATCTCTCTGAAGCTCATTCTATTGAACGACTGCATCAAATACATTAGAATCACAGTACAGTTTACATGCTTAAATTTACATTTGTGAGGTTGAAATACCAGCTTGTATTATTCACTAGCTCTTGACTATGAATCTTGTGTAAATCATCCTAATTAATTTGCATAGGATCAATTCTAATCTTTGCTATTAAGTGTTTTTTGCCTTGTATTAATTAAGGTGATTGGCTTGTGATTAATCCTTTTACTCAGGGCCCTACACAGATTCTGCATACTCACGATTACCATGAAATGTATTAAATCCACATCTAAATTGACTTTAAAATATTTAAAGTCTATATCATAGATCAATGTGTATGCTTTCCCCTTCAGATTACATAAAGCGGTTAAATTTAGTATCTTATTTACGATTTTGGGGTTATCCATGCACCTGCTTTGTGTAATATTAGGCAATATATCTAATCAGAATTCTGCAGTATGTTAAAGAATTAAGGAATGTGTTCTTCCTTCCCTTATCTTTACTTTCTGTTTATGTTTTATGATTCTATTCAGGAAGAAATTGAGACATAGAACCCTGACAACAGAGGGCCATCAAACAGGTTTTGTGTCCTCTTTGATATTTAAAAATTTTCCCCATGTATTAATTTGATACTTGTAAGAAACTAGTGGATAAGTGATTATTAACAGTCATATTTCAAAGATAACCCTGACTTCATATTTAGCACTCTTTTTCAGCACATCAAGTTTTGACTCTATTGTTTTTTTCAACCATAAAGATTTTCTTATTAATTTGTTTTCATGGCAGCAACTTGTATAGTAGAAAGAGCAGTTATTTTAGAATTTTATGGCTGCCTTTTGGATCAGATATCTGTGATCTTACCTGAAGCCCTGTGACCTTGACTGAGTTGCTTATTCTTCTTGGCCCACTTTTTTAAATTTTTTTTTTTTGATTTACAAATGAGTCACAGTCTTTAATTTGCAATTTTATGATGAAAAATTTCCTAGAATGTCACAAAGTATGGAATGATTTATTTTCATGTTTTGGGGTTAATAAAATATGATTCTTAGCTTCTTAACAAATATTTATCTTTGACTACTTAATTTTAAAAGTTTGAATCCCTAAGTAGTTGTGTTATTTAAGGTTATACCTGTTTTAAGATGTGTGCCCAATAATAGAGGATGCTAGTTCTCAAGTTTTAGCATGTGTTAGAGTCTCTTGACAAACCTTATTAAAACGTAAGTTGTTTCAGCATCGGAGTTTGCCATTCCATTGATCCTGGGTAGGGTTCCAGAATTTGTACTTCTAATAAATCCTTAGTTCATATCAATGCTAGTAGCTCAAGGATCACATTTTGAGAACCGTTGTCATAATGGACTATCTCAGAGAAAATACAGGAAGATAAAGAGGACTTTCCAAAAAACAAAACCAAAACCCTATATGCAAAAATAGCATCAGAATGAAAATGAATTTTAAAAAACATTTTATCGGTTAGAACATTTTTAGATGCATGGAAACACTGAACTGTGCTCTAAAGCATGGTTACCATACACCCACACAAAGTTTTCCTATTATTAATGTTTTACCTCAGTATAATGCATAGTGATAATAAGCTAATTTTGTACAGTGTCATTAACTGTGGTCCATAGTTAGTTTGGATTTTGTTAGTTTTTGTTTCCAGGATACCATATTTTCTGGTTTTTGAGTATTTTCTCAAGCTTGTTTTATTTTTTTGGGGGGGGATTGAACCTGTGGCCTTTGCACTGAGCTATACCCTCAGACCTTTTTATAATTTTTGTTTTGAGCGATCTCATCAAGTTGCCCAGGGTGAGCTTGAACATGAAACCCACCTCCCTCAGTCTCCTGGAGTGCTGGAATTACAGGCATACATCACCACACCTAGCTTTTGTGTGTTCGTGTGTGTGTGCATGCATGTGTGTGTGTGTGTGTGTGTGCGCGCGTGTGTGTGTGTGTTTTGAACAGTTCCTCACTTTCTGGAATAACAATTTACTCCATATTCATCTTGTTATTTTCTTCCCTAATGCTAGGGTCAACCATTTACCCAAAGATCCCTGCCTATGTTTATGGAGGATAACATTAGAATGAAGATGAGGACTAGATATGCTCATTACTACTGACAAGCCATTTCTTTTAGGAAGGCTTATCTGACATATATCTTTAAAACAATCTGTTTGTATGCATATTTTAGCCATTCCAGTTTGCTATAACAAAATAATGTAGACTGGATGGCTTAAAAAGACAAATTTGTTTTCTTACAGTTCTGAAGGATGGCAGTCTGAGATCAGAGTGCGTGCATATTTACATTCTGGTGATGGCTTTCTTTCTAGTTTGTGGACAGCTGCCTTATGCTATGCCTAATATGGCCATTCCTCAGTGTGGAGAGAAAGCAGAGGAGGAGAGGGTAGGGACACGGAGGGGGAGAGAGAGAGACAGAGAGAAAGTTTATCTTCTTATAAGGTCATTAATTCCATCATGAAGATCTTACTACATAACCTAATGTAATGGCTTCCCTGGGTCTCCATCTCCAAATGCCATCACCATGGGGATTACAGCTTCAACACATGCATTTGAAGGAGCGCAGACAATCAGTCCACAGCCTCTCTCATGAGGGAATGGATACTTGGGATGTGGGATAATGGTGGAAGAATTAAGAGTTGTATCGGCCCTGACTTGCTGATACGAGCCCGCTAAGAAGAGATCCTGTAGTTAGTACTGTAGCTTGACTGGCAAAGCTGTAGCACTTTGGTTGGTTGGCTGAAATAGGAACTGAAGAGTGACTCAGAGTCACTACTTGAACAGTGCCAGGCCTGACTTGGTTTAGCGTAAAGTATCCAAAGGTGACTGGAATGTTAGAGTAAATTTGTCATTTAAAACTTACTCATTCACACTGGAAAAGTTCAGAGGACGCACTTTTCACCAATACTGATAGAAACCAATTCATTGGGGGAACTCCAGCCTTAAAGAACTCTATGACCTTATAGTTAATCTTATAGTCGATCATGGTGTCCCTAGATGTGAAGCTGATAGGAACTCTACTGCATTCCTACTTGATCTGTCTAAACAGAAAGCTGCTAGGTTAAGGGAACACAAGTCTAACTTGAATGATAAAAAATAGCGAGTGATGGCCCCTCAATTAGTTACTAGTCAAGGGCCAGTTACCAGTCCCAGATCCCTAAAGTGACAAGGAGGTCAGACTCCCCTGAGCAAGGGAGGAAGGGAGGACCTGGTATACTGCCAAAAATTGATACTGCTACTGTTCCTCCAGTTGTTCCTCAAAGGGGCCTCCAGCCTTTCACTGGGTAAGTGTGCACTGCTGAAAGGGCAATAATCAGACCTTTTAGGAAGTACTGGGTTCTCTGAACTGACATGAATTACAGGAGACTCAAAATATCACTGCAGCCCGCCAGGCTTATGGAGGTCAGGTGATCGATGCAATTTTACCTCAGGCCGATCATCTCACAGTCAACCCGCCATCTCACGGTTGGCCCAGGAGGTCTTTAAATCCATCCTGTGGTTATCTCCCGGTTCATAATTGAAATAGACAAGCCCAGAAGTTCACAGAATCTTCCTGTATTTTCTCTAACCTTAAAAGCTTCTTCTGGAGTGAATGTCCAAGTGGAAGTCGCTAGAACTGTCTCTGCCCAGGGAAAATAGTAATTCAGAAAGAAATACTATATTCCTAGAGAAATTAGTGTTGTAATTAAGGGCTTGAAAGATGTAGCGTGGAAAGTCCTCTCCAATCCCCTTTCCCTGGCCAGATAACAGGTAGATCTTAGAAAATGACTGTGGATTATTATAAAGTTAGGTAGCGATTCAAATTGCGACTTCTTTACCAAATGTGGCTGCATTTCTTAAGTAAATTAACCAAGCTCCTGGAACCTGGTAGGCAGATGCCGATCTAAAAATGTCTTTTTCTGTACATTAATCCAAAAAGCTTAGCACAAGCAATTCGTTTCCCGTTGGCAAGCCAGCAATATGCATTCACAGTCCTCCCTCAGATGTGTATAGACTCTCCAGCACTATGCCATAATTTAATTTGCAAGTATCTTGATCGGCTTCCTTTCCACAAAATATCATGTGGGTGCGTTGCATTGATGACATTATGCTTTTATGACTGACCTAGTGAGCAAGAATTAACTTCATTTCTAGACTTGTTCATAACATATTTGCATAACAGGTAGGGAGATACAAATACGACAAATTGAGTAGCCTTCTAGCTGAGTGAGTTCTCTAGAGATTTAGTGGTGTGAAGCATGTCAAGATATAATTCCTAAGGTGAAAGTTAGGTTGTTGCAGCTTGTTTTTCCTAGAACAAATAAAGAGACACAACTTCCAGTGAGTCTTTTGGGGTTTAGGTGCAATATACTCCTCGTCTGGATGTGTTACTTTGGCCCATTTACCAGTGTCTCAGAAAGCTGCTAGTTGTGAGTGGGATCCAAAACAGAAGAAGGCTTTAAGAGAGGTGCAGGCTTCTGTGCAAGCTGCTCTGCCACTTGGGCCGTACGATGTAACACAGCCAATAGTGCTTGACGTGGCAGGGTGGATAAGAATACTACTTGAGCCTTTGGCAGGCCTCTGTAGGTGAACTGCCATGCGGGCCCTTAGGAATTTGGAACAAGTCCTTCCATCCTCTGCAAATAACTACTCTCTTTCTGAAAAGAGCTCTAGGCTTGCTACTGGTTCCTAGTAGCAACCGAGCCCCCGTGGACCATGAAGTTACCATGTGACCCAAACTGCCTATCATAAAGTGAATGTTACACCACTCACTAGCTTATAAATTTAACAGCAAACATAAGAGGTAGAAGTGATGTGTGTATGATCAGGATGGAGCAAGCCCTGAATGCACAAGTAAGTTTCATGAACAAATGCTCACAGTTTTCACTGCTACTACATTACTTTCTATGTCTCAACCTGTGGTGCCAGTGGGAGTATTCTATGATTGGTTGACAGAAAGGTAGAAGACCTAGGCCTAGATTACCTGTGGAACTGAATGAATGCAAGTCCACTCAGAATTGGACAGCTACAGTGCTAGAGCTTCTTTCTGGAATAGCTAGATTCTGGAAAGACAGTAGTGAAGAGAAATCCTTCTAGAATTTCAAACAAGACATCTGGTTGTCCACTTTGCTTAGAAGGACAAATACCAGATATAAAATTAGGTTCTAATTCATGAAATGTCGTCAGTTGTTGGGCAGTGTGGCTGGTGAATCGGAAGAAATCTGATTGGGAGAGACAGTAACAAGAAAATGTGAAGAAAAGATTATGAGTAGAATTCTCTGGATGGGTAATAGACATGAAGATGGGTGTATCCCATGTTAATGCTGAACACTAGTGACTTCTGCAGTGGAAGGTATCGACAAAGAGGTTAGAGTGACCCTTCTTATGGATACTAGTCACCTTCTTTCCCCAGCCACCTCTGTCATCAAATAATGGGTTCGAGAATAAAGTAGCCATGATGGGAGGGGCAAAAGTTATACATGAGCTCAGCGACACAAACTTCCACTCACCAAAGAGACTTTGGCTACCATTATTATTTGCCAAATAAAAATAAAATTTCTTCCAAGTTGAGGTTATGTGGAACAGATAATTAATCTAGACTCTCCATCTGATTTTTTCCAGGAAATTAAAATTAGTATTTCAGGTTGATTGGCAAAGACAGAATGAACTGCCCAGAAGGGAGATAGGAGGTAACAATGGAACAAATGTCGTATCCTATAATGACAAAATCAGACAAACTCTTTTTGGAAAGGAAAACTAACATCACACAGCAAAAGCCTGTCATGCATGGCTACACAGTATTCTGTTGTTTATTTTTCCTCTTACTCTTGGTCTCAGAGCCCTCACTAGTTAGTTATCTGCAGGTCTGACCTTTCCAAAAAAACTGTTGTTTGAACGAAACACAGCAAATACTGTGTGTCTTCACGTGTGGCTAACACAAGCTCTCTGGCCCAAAGACCTCACCTGCTTTGCTGTTACCCACTGAACCAATAGCTGAGATAAGGGTACATAATAAGTCGCTATATTAGATCAACTGCCGATAAACTAACGCTGGGCCTCCAACCTTGGTAACAGTTTAAATAACCTGATGCTTTACTAACACCGTAAACCAAATCAGGCTACATAATTTATAACCTCCTTAAGCAGAGCTCCTCCCATTGCTTACGTAGGGCAAACCTTGACACGAGAGCTTTTAAATCTGGCCTCTTTAACTGAAATGTTAATTGCACTCTTCTGGCTGTGGTGCTTCGATCCGACTCTGGCACCATGTCAGGTGCTGGGATGACTTTTGCTAAACGTAAAGATTCTTGATTTTAAGGATAGTTGCAAGTCAAGCTGCCTGACCCAGTGTTGCCTTCATATTCTGTGAGTGACACAGCTTCGTTATAATTCTACAGAGCCGTAAAAGCACGATCCACATTGCCCCTCATGGGTATCCACTTGGAAGGGTGTCCTGGTTCCATGTCACGGATGGCATCCCCTCAGCCCAAGACCTGGCCTCAGCCTGACCTGAGGATGACTTCGACCCCTGCCCTGGAGACTGCGTCGTGCCCCACATTTAGACCTCGGCCCTAGATCTACCTGCGGGCTGCCTTGCCTAAGGCGCCGGATGAATTGGACATGAGATATTTATTGTTTTGCTTCCTTTGATATGAATGATTCTGTTACATTTCCTGAACTCTGTCTCCTTAGCTTGCGTGTACTTCTTGCTTTCTGCCAAAATTAACACGTCTATGTTTACATGTCTAAAGGAGAATCTTGTAGAGACACTACTATTTGTACTACCATAAAGAATCATGGAGATTAGTGCTTTCCCCGTGGGGCTCCCACTTCATACTGGCCCACTCCATGACCCGCTGTGGAAAGGATCGCTCACGCTTCAACCCCTTATTTCATTCCACATCTCCAGCTTTACGCCATGACCTACCACCCTGAATCTCTGACCGGGACCCCCACAACGATTTGGTTGCAAACAAATACGCTAGTGTTACTGAATCCTCGGTACCTGCTCTCCGAGTCTGTAACTGCTGGACCTGCTCATGTGGCCCCAGGGCAGCACCAAAATAATAATGTCGTGAAAAATGCAGTTTATACTTCTAGCACACTTTGCAACTACACCAAGACATAGTTAGGGAACTCAGAAATTTCAGAATCGTTTTCTTGGCTAGTGCTATGTAAGTGGTCGAGTTGATGACTGGCTTATAAAAGACTCCTTATACTTGTATTTGTTTTCATCTCTATTATTATCTTAATAAAGTATTTTCTGTATTATTTAAAACAACTTATGCATATTCTCTTGGAGTCTGTTCTGTCATTCAGCCACTCAAATATGCCACATAATTGAACTTGAATCTAAGATGCTGTTAAAATAGCAAAGAGTCAGTTGACAGTACAACTTTTCAGTCATTTCAGGTGCTTCCTTGACCCAGTTTTGAGGCCCTGACTAGACACCCATCACTGCTTTTTCCCAAGCAGCTCGTTAAATCTACAGCCGACCACGTCCTCTACTGGACTCATGTATAATGGCCACCCTATGTGTTTGTTCTAATTAGCCAGAGAACCAGGTAGCAGATAACTAGTGAGAATCCGTATTCCTGGAAGCCCACACAATGACTCAGATTAGTCAGACCATGGGGACTGCCCGGCTCTCTGACACCTGACACTACTTCTTGTTTTGTCTTTCTCTCACTCGGATGGTAAATAAGAAAGAATTCTGCCTTTCATCTCTTAAGTGACACTGAATTAGATCCTGCTGTGGAAGCATCCTTCAATCTTGCAAAACAATCTGTAGGTTTCCAAAGCAACTCCAAGATGTGAGACATCAAACTTTTTCAAGCATAACCCAGCACCAAAGTGGTAATTCTTTTTCGCAGACCACCGCATCCACTTTTCTGCTGGTACAACACAGAAGCAAATGAAGTTTCGGGAAACTCATCAGTAGAATGTGTGAAAGACTCTAAAGAAACTTGCAGTGGCGGAGTATTGACTCCTCAACGATCGGTTCAGGAGGTTTACAAATACACGCATTCTGATTTCTCCCACATACTGGGCAAGGTCCTCAACTCTGGCAGCCATGGAGAACTTCCAGGGAAGATTGTATTAAATATTGTGCCTTGGTCCTTAACCCAGAAACCGTGATTAGATTTAGATATTGATATTCGCTAAAGTTTCCTAAGTGATTCAAACATGATGACAAGTGAATAAATCACAACTGAATAAAGGAAGCTAACCTTGGCAAAGGGGAGCATGTGTGAATGTTTGCTAGATTAAATAAAAGCGGCACAGCAGTAGCCGGGCAGAAATAGCTACCTGCCTGAGAAGAAAACGTATGATGGTCTTTGTGTAATTGTAATGGCTGGCAATCTAATGACAATATTTGTTCTCGTAGTATTATTGCTTGATATTATCAACCTATGTGGTGATTATATTTCTTACGACTCTATGCCTGCAGATAGAACCTATATCTTGTCCTTGCAAAAGAAAGCTGCAAAAAATGGTGTTTACCACTCTTAGACCAAAGTAATCAAGGAGAATGTACTTTCTCCAAATACTCTCTTCTTTCCTCTCTTGTGCAGATGCTAATATTCAGGAGAATCCGGGTCATATATTAAACATGATATCATCTCGTTCTGAGTCCGTGTAGGAACCACATTCCACTAACTTGGATCACTGGATTGTTTCAGAAACAAGAAATATAATTATTCTTGAGCGTGTATTCTAAACCTACATTCTAAATCTATATTCTAAAATTGATGGCATGATACAACCTTTCTTTTGTGTAGTTTTTCCCATTATAGATTTAGAATGTAGATTATATAATGGGAAAAACTACACAAAAGAAAGGTTGTATCATGCCATCAATATTTCAGATGCATTTTATAGTAATAGTATTATAACTAATATACTAATATAATATATGGTAGTCTTTGTTGGCTAATATTGGCTTTTGCTAGCAAGAGATTACAAAAAAGGTGTGAGTTCAGATAAGAACTGTGTGATTTTTCAAGCAGAGATTGCTAGGAAGGAAGGAAGTTCAGAGATCAGGGAGGCTTATGGGATTCAAGTTAACTTCTGCTTTGGAAGTTTAAGGGCTTTGAGAAGCAGAAGTCTGGTAAGATTCTCAGTGGAACAGCTAGAACAAATGAGTTGTAGCAATCAAATTATGAGAAATATTGTCCCATCTGAGAAGGGCATTTCCATTAGGTTAAGAGAGAAAGAGGTGTAAGGGTGAGGAAACAAAACGGTTGAAAGTGAAAAAATTTGACCAAATCTAGTATTTGACAATTAGTAAACTAAATAGCTTTGTGAGTCAAACAAAATAGTATAATTATAGATGGAATACTCATATTTTCATATCACCAATTTGCAAGCTTCCTGCTGTAAATTTTTTAAAGACAAGTATTTTCACATGCTGTAGAACAGATTTATTTTTTGTTTGTTTGTTTGTTTGTTTGGTTTTTTTTGTGGTGCTGGGGATCGAACTCAGGCCCTTGTGCTTGCAAGGCAAGCACTCTAATCACTGAGCTAAATCCCCAGCCCTGTAGAACAGATTTAAATGATTGCCAGTCAAATTTATCTTTTTCTAGGCAATATCATTTACATATCAATGTATATGGAGCTCAAATAACAAAATTATATTTTTATAATTCCCTGTTTCTTAATTTCTTTTATGTTAGACTCAATCGATATGTTTTGTTCCAAAAGATTATGAGAGTGTATTCTAAACCTATAATGGGAAAGACTATACAAAATAAAGGTTTGGCGAGAAATAACACACTCTACACTATTTTTTGTTGCTCAACAGAGTTGAGTGAGAACCAAAGAATATGAGGAAAGTACAGTTTTTGCATATTTGTGTGAACCATCTATTTTTGTACAGGATGTTTTGTGGAAAAGAACTTCTTCTATGGACCAGGGTGGGAAAAGATGTTTTGGGATGATTCAAACACACATTTATTTTGCACTGTATTTCTAATATTATTACATTTAATATACAATGAAGTAGTTGTACAACTCACCATAGTGCAGAATCAGTTGTAGCGCTGAGCTTGTTTTCTTGCAACCAGGTAGTGCCATCTGGGAGTGACGGTAGACAGTGACACCTAAAGCATGTTGCTTATGTCCGGTCTACTCTGTCATCTCATTTTGCTGTGGTCACTGCAGAAAACTCTGCTTCGCAAAGGTAGGAAGGAGGCTTTTCAGTGCCTTTGTGGCAATCTCAGGATATTCTGCCTTGACTTTAATCCAGAACAAATGGAGACTTGTAGTTGTCGCAAGCATACTTTAAAGTCACTGTCATTTGGGATCTTGAGTAGTTCATCCACACAGCTGATTTACCTGCCTTATTCACAAATGTGTCTCAGATCCATTCCAGTTTGGGGGATCCTTTGCAGTTGGAAAGTAATGCTCAAAGTTTTTTTGAAAGCTGATATAGCCAATCATGTACGTGATGAGAGAAAGAAGGGCCTGGGTCAGTGTCTTTCAAATTTCTTCTAAGATTTGAAGTACGTCAAAAATCCCAGCGTTCACGCACCCATCTCCCCCATAATCCTAGTTTGGCTTTGAAAGCAGTTGCTATCTGCTGATTTGCAAACAGCTGTCACTTCTGCTGCCGAAGTGACAGATTAAGTTTGTTGAGCAGCTTGTGTATGCTACACGAATAAGCAAGTTTTGTGACCTATTTTGTGTCACTGAAATGTATTGCCAGTGGTGACTCTTTTGCTAAAAGAAATCTTTGGAATGGCTCCATAATTCAAACACTCTGTCTAGTGAACCACACTTGGAAAGCCATTACACTTCTGTGTGTAAGACAAGACTTGTGTGCTCCGTGTCCACCTTCCCATAGAGCCGTGAGCGAAGATGTGAGTTAAAGGCCTGCCCTTCGATATGGCTGATAATTCTAATCACATCCCCAAAAATGTTGTGAAGTTCAGGTGATACTTTTCAGCTAGACAGCACTTCTCTATGGAAGGTACATTCATACTCGGAAGTGCCCCCTTTGACTTGAATAGCAAAACCAGGAAGTCATGGCAGCCACTCCATCTGTGCGTCTATTGACACAAAAAGACCAATTCAGCTTTGCTGACAATGTTAATCACACAAAGACTTGAATAATTCTTCATCCAAGGCGCTGGCTGGCAACAAAGAGTATCTAACATACGATCACGCACATCTTGTTGAAAAAATATATTGTGCAAAAACCAGCTTCATTGTTGCTTTGTTGTCAGCATCGGTAGATTCTCCAGCCTGGGTGGTATACCACGGCGACTCATTAATCATTTCGAACAATTGTGCCTCAAGTATCCCTTGCCGTTTCATCAGTTCACCTAGCTATGGTGTTAGCCAAGAGGGCACGTGCCACCTTTTGAACTGCAGCCTCTCCTAAAATTTATGAAAACTATCCCAGGTAGCAGGCAGCATCAACTCATCGGCAGTAGTAAAGGTCATCGTAGCCTTAGCAACCCCACTGGTGAAGAATGATGCTTTCAATGTGGACATATTTCAGGAAGTGGTGGCTTTCAATAATTGCTTCTGTTCTTCACGTTCACATTTTTTAAACTGAAAAGAATTTTCTTTTAATGCAAGGTGTTTGGTCTCCATGTGGCAAAGCAGTTTCGGAGGTTTCATAGCTTTATTAGACAGCCGATGACTACATAGACAAAGGAGGCTTAGAGGATGTGAATCACCCATTGTAATGAACTTGGGATTAAAGTAGGACTCTTGGTATTTTCTTTTAAATGCAGTTTTCTTTTTCTTAGCAGTCTTAGAGTCTGCTGTCTCATCCCTGTGTTTTTCCCCCTTTCAAAATGATGTTTGTTTTTTACTCATTTTGGCTCAGGTCAGTTTGTGGGCTTACTGTTATGGGTTATATCTAGATGTCCTCCCAAAGCCTCATGCACTCACAGGTGGGGCATTTTGGAGTGCTTGGATCATGGGTGTGTGATACTGAATCATGGATGTGTGATACTGGACTAGGCCACTGATTGGTTTAGCATAGTTCCGGATATGGCTGAATGGATTTACTGAAGAGAGAAATTCCATCCTGGGTGTGAGGAGCATCAACCAATAGGTTTGTAGCCCGGATAGAATAAAAAGGGAAAGTGGAAGGCAGGCCAGTGCTTCCTGTCTGCCATTCTATGAGCAATTTCTCCTCTGTGACGACCCTCTGCCATACCTCCCTTTCTTGGAGACTGCTAGCTATGGACTGAAACCTCTACAGACTGTGAGCTAAAGTAAACCTTTCCTCCTTTTATTTGAGGATGTTGGATATTTTGTCTCAGCCCTGAGAAAATAACTAAAACACTTACCAAGCTGACTGAAACAGGTGCACAGTGAGAGAAAGAGCCATGGATGGAAGTGGGAAATAAAATAATAGACGGGCTATGCAGGGACTAAAATATGTCAGATTCTGACACAAAGCTCTTCAATAGATGCAGTCAGTCATATGACCAAAGTACTGTGTTATCAACTTGTTCCCCACTGTAAAACCTGCCACCAGATGCAGCTTAAATGTCACTTGCCACTCATTAATAGGACTTTGAGATGAGTCTTCAAGCAACTTATTTGTCATCTCTGTGTAGTCAAACCTCTGTGATAATGTTAATCTGTTCCTTAGCACTAGCATCGCTGCCTCAGTGTCATATTAGGTCATCAGGCATGAGAGTAAGGGATATTCAGCCTAGATCCCTCATGTGCACAGTTCACACTGGGGTTTGTGGTTCCATGAGAGTCCAATACTGCCACTGATCTGACAGGAGGCGGAGCTCAGGCAGTGATACAAGCAATAGGGAGGGGCTATAAATACACATAAACCTTTGCCTGCTCACTTGCTGCTTACCTCCTGCTGTGTGGCCCAGTTACTAAAAGGTCACCCAAGGATTAGGGCCGTCCGTTATATATCACTTTCATAAGTTCATTATATATATTTCAATTGACCATATGAAAACAGAGGATGTGAATGGCAGAAGAAAAAGAAAGTTTCTTGCCAGAATTACTGAACTGCCTAGGTTCTAGGTGCTTCCCTAGGTTCTCGGCTCCCCTATTCTCCTCGCTGCAAGACTTTGAAAAATACCCAACCTCTGTCAATGTGCACAGTTGTAAAGTTGGAGAACTTAACAGACGCTCAGAAGTTGTCCTGAAAAATAAATGAAGTATATATGCAAAGTAAAAATGACTAAATATAAACACTCAGAACATTTTAACTATTATCAACTATTATATTCAGGATAAAGGGATTCTGGCTCAAAGAAATGTACTAATTTACTAACAACTATATAATTAACTAATGCATGCACCTAAAATAAACTTGGGATTTTCAGATTCCTGCTTCAAGAATTTCCTTACTTCATGTAATTACCTGCATTTTGTAAAAGACAGTACAAATCTTTATTTTCAAATTACACTAATTTTCAAATTACAGATTTGTCTATATTATACTACCAAATATAGAGATAAAAGAGATGTATCACTTACGCTTCCCAGTACTATATTTCTATTTCCTTGCTTCCCGATCATATGAAACCTTCAGTTTTCTAGCACTCTTGGTAACTGGCCATGTGAGTTGTTTTGATTAATGCTCCTAGAGCAGAAGGGAGGTGTGCATTTAAGAGCTGCTGCTTGAGTCTCTGGGCTTCATTTCTCCATTGCATAAATTGTGAATGTACCTGTCGAGATCAAGTGGCACAATACAGAAACAGCGTGCACCACTCCACCTGGTTATGGAGGCCAGCTGCTGTGAAGTATCCCCAGACTCTGTGGAAACTTCACAAATGTGTTCAGATCCTTGCTTTCTAAGCCAGAAAAGGGTTTCAGTTGGGTTAAGATATTGAAATTTGGAGGTAGTCATATGGTGAACTATTATTTTAGGTATACGCCAGATTACTAACTTGTACTATTTTCCTCTTTAACACTGATACCCGAAAGTGTTTCATCTATTTCACTGGATGTATATCAGTACATCTCTTAGTATATACAGTTATTATTTATATGTGTATTATTTTTAGTTTCTATAAATGCATTGCATCATATATACTGATTTATTTCTTAATCGTCACAACATATTTTAGGTTGTTTCTATGTTTCTGGAGCTTATATTATTGATGTATTTGGTCTGCAGCCTAATGATACAGCCTACATTCACTCCTCTAATGGCATTCACAAACCACCCACTGCCATGACCACTTGGCTAAGACACAGTCTCATGTGTCTCCTTGGGCTATCCAGAAGAATTACTCTACTGTGCATACATTGGAGATTCTTGGTTTATCTGCAGCATGATATATTTGACTAGAATATGGTGAAATTCATGTCAAAATGATCATTTCATAATTTCATCAGTAATTCATTAAGCTTCATATACAATCCATAATTGATAGGCTCATAGGATCAGAGGCAGGAAAGTGTACAATGATCATCTGCCAGCAGGAGAGCAAAGGGATCCATTAGTTGCTCAGCCCAAGAATCCAGAACAAAAGCATTCCACAGAAGAAAAGGATTCAACATTATAACGCCAGTCCTAGACTGAGGGCCTGGAAGCTCGCACTAGAATTGCTGCTATGTGAAGAAACTGGAAGGGTGAAGAAACTGGAGTCTGATGTCTACAGGCAATCCCAGTGGTTGGTGCCACCTACAATCAGTGCAGGGCCTCCCCTCTTACTGTGCTAGTCTGTTCGCCAGTCATCTTTGAGAGCATCCCAGAGACATACCCGGAAGTGTGCTTTACTAATCTTGTGGGCATTTCTTACTCCAGTCAAGTTGACGTGTCAGAACTAACAGTCATACTTCCTGCCTCTGGGCATTATGTGCACATCAAATATTCACCTCTATAAGGGATATAAAGCTAGATATAATTGATGTTTTATTTCTTCTTTTGTATTCCTATCAAAAATCTGTCATTTCTGCATATACATGTTAGCTTTTAGTTTTTCAGCTAAAGTTGCCGTTTCCTACCTTCTACCCTCTTTCTGTTTCAGGGCACTATAATCAGTAGATTGCTCCTCTGCTAAATTCACAGCTGAAGGGCCTGCTAAATGTTGGGACTGGCCGGAGGCGGTGGTCACTGGGCATGACCTGGAGGTGCATGTTCTTGTCCCAGCTCCACCCTTCTGTCTCTGCTTCCTGGCTGCCGTGGATTGAGCACCTTTCCTCTATGTGCCATCTCTGCCTTTGCGCCAACAGATTATGGGCCAAAACTTTCAAAAACTCTGAGCCAAAATAAACTTCTTTAAATTGTGGGTATCAGGGACTTTGTCCCAGAGACAGGAAAGGCAAATAATACATAAATCTTCTAACATTTTATTCTGTTTTTTGAAAATTTTTTTTTTGTCGGTGAGAAATTTTTTAATTTCAAAAGGTAAACTGCTATATCATTTTCCACAGTTCTAATTATTTTTCTCTGAAATTATATATATATAAATGAAATTCTTTCTTTTGCTGTAAACCTAAAACCTGTTAAAATTTAAGTTAAAATATTCCAGTGTTAAAGTTCAATTGTCCCCCATCTTTTATTTTCCCCTTACAAGATGAGTTTCTTTGATTTCTAATTTTTTTCCTTTATGACTTTTACATTATATTAATTAAAATCACTGGGCACTTCTGACAAAATTCTCCAAATCTTTCTCCTCTTTAGTCAAAACCATGTAATACAAGGTATCTAATGACCTGTGTGGTGCTGTCTTGCTAAATTTATGATTCTCTGAACAATGCTTCATCCTGTATGTTCGTAAAATTGTGGGACCTTTTCTCTCTTCCATACCTAAATCTCACTCACTTCTTAGTTATTTACCTTATTTATAGATTTCAGTAACTCCTCTAACCTTGTTTGTACACCACTTGTATCTGGTTGCATAAGCTATCTTCTTATAATGTATTTGTCATGCTATGATTGTACTCTTATTTGTTGTCTTCACTGATAGAGACTTGGTAAATTTTGCCAAAAAAGATACTATGACATTTTTTCTTCATCTATCAATGTAGCCTCAAGTACTATTTTATTGTCTGATACATAATTTGTTTGCAATAATTATTAGTTGAGTTAATAAATAATGACTTGCTAACTATTGGCATATAGCAAACTTCAAGAAAGGCCTTTTGGTTTAAATTTTATTTGAATATTTGTTCTCTTTCTCATTGGCAAGTCATTCATTGTGAATTTCTTTCCAGGCGTATGGAAATCACATTTAAGAACAACATATTCCAAATAGAGTGACATAGAGCTCATTGACCAAAGTCTCTTCAGAAACACACTTGCATACACACATGCCATGCAGAAGCTTTTGTAACTAACTTTCTGCATAAATCTTAAGAGATTATTGATTTATTTTTACAATGCCTCTGGTGTGTTACATTTACTTTTTTAAGGAAAGTAAGAATTCTACATGGCTATGTAGTGCTACGTAGATTTTTCTCTCTAAAAGCATTGTGTCCTAGTGTTCTGGTACAGTTCTCATCAACTTATTCAAAGATTTGAATGATTAAGAAATTCAAAGATTAAGAAATACTAGCGAAAGCATAAAGTAAAACCAGACTCGAGAGCTTGAGTTGTGAAGGAGGTGTAAACATCTCTGTAATATCTGTGTCCCTTTGAAGGTACATCTATCAATGGTGTATTTCCTGAATTGTTTCAGATGAAAAGAATGACTTAGCAATTTTACAAAGAGTGCTTTTATGCTCAAAGTAATACCACACCTAATTTGATCATACGTTGTACGCAATGCTCAAGGGCATATCATCCTTCCAAGAATGCTCGCAGCTCAAAGAGTCTCCTAGGGAAAGAGTGGTACAGCACTTGTGCAGACATTTCTCTGATATCAAAAAATATTTTCCTAGCATTAAAAGAAATTTCACTGAAAAAATTATTTGGACTAAAGCAGAACTTACCCTAAGGTAAGTAAGTTGAGAGTGGCAAACAAGCCAGGGGATGATTTTCCATTGGCCATCCACTATAATTGAGCATTTAAAAATATTAGGTAATAGGAGCAGGGAGATAGATGGTTCTCAGAGTGGGAGGGGTTCAAGAGATGGAGGGAAGGGATAAATGATGAAAAAAGGAGGAATGGGATGGGTTATGTCTATGTACCAACTCCACACAGAAAATGTAAACATTGTGTACTGCAAGAATGTACAAAAAAGAAAAAGGAAGGGATCAAAATCTATCAAATTGTATACTTTGTTGATGGTAGTCATACTTAATTTTGGAGAACTTTTTAAAAAATACATAATTGTAAAAATAAAAAAAAAAACTATTAACCAGTGAACTGAGCTTGATAATCTCTTCTCATTATGCACTTTCAGTTAAAATTCTTGTTTTTCCTACTCTCGGGAAGTCATTTTAATGTATCATCATATGTGCAAATGATTATCTTTTGCTTAATCTAATATGATTTGGAGCTAATGAAACAAGTCATTGGAACCTTTGGACATGAAGCAGGTTAAACAGTGAAAACAACACTGCAATTAAACCCATAATATTTATGTCTAAATCCAAACTTTTATAATTAGCTTAGCTCTTTATTAATTCATTAGTTTCTTTTTGGATCCTCCAGTTATTAAATCCTCATTAAATCATTTAAACTATTAAACTATTTCTTCACATGTGAAATTAGACCAGAATTAACTGCCTGATTTTATCGAGGAGATAATATTTGTTAAAACTTTTAAGAAATTGCAAATTACTATAGAAATATTGTTGATCAATTTTTTTTTTTTTTCCCTTTGGTGCTGGGTATCGAACTCGGGACCTTGTGCTTGCAAGGCAAGCACTCCAACCGCTGAGCTAAATCCCCAACCCTGTTGATCAATATTAACATTTGATTTAACCATACGACTTCTTCTTTACTTGAACCTTTATGTAAGTTGACTAAATCAAATATTCTTCTGGCATTACATATACAAGTTAATGAAGAGATAGCACTGAAATGTTGCTAATGTTGCTGATAGTTTATAAATATATCTGCTTATCAGTCTGGACCATTTGTTGATCTAAAGTCAAATGTTGTCAATTTCCTAAACTAGTGAAAAAATAATTTAAGTGAATGCATCTTTAGCTTTACAAAGGTTTTTTTTTTTCTAAGAAGAAACTAAAAAGCAGCCATCATCTCTTTATCAACATTATTTCTTAAAAACAATTTGAATATCTTTCCCTAACTCTGTTCTCCAAATAGGACTATAATCTCAGATTAAAGGAGAGGCTGGATAAAATGTGAAAGTTGGAATAGTTGACTTAATTAAAACAGGAAAAAGGAGCCTATTACAACACAGAAAGGATAGTTAATTCTAAGTGACATTCGTGGCACAGGAAGATTGAGAGTTTTGTAGCACAAAAAGAGTGAATTTCAGAAAAAAGTCTCCTACTATTACATTGATGAGGAATTCCTTTCTCAGGGAGCAACGTGGGTGAGGCATGAATTGATTTCAGTGTCTTATAACCTAACCATGATTGGCAAGACAATTTAGATTCTACATAGATAGGATCCTAGAAATCCAAAGCAGATATGAGAGTTTGATTACTACATTGATGTTTTGGTTAAATTGAGGAATGTTTTTTATTTTCTCTAAAGTAATCCTTTTCAAAATAAGATTGCATGGGATATCTGGTTCTCTGGCGATATACTAAAATTCTTTTTTATTTTATTTATCATATGCCTAGTATGTAATTATAATCTATCAGAGATAGTTTAACTATTTGGAGTAATTAATTGGTTAGTAAAAACTGCTGCAATGGAAATCAGAAAACTTGTTTTCTATTTTAAACTATTAATTAATTGACTATGTGAATTATTTGGTATTTTCAAAATAGAATTTTCATAACATAAGCATACTATGCTTCACAAGGAAGAGTTTCAATAATTTTTTTGTCTTGAAATGAGTTGAATTAGATGAATAAACTCTGAAGTTGGACTTGAGGATTCTTAAAGTTCTTGCTATCTCTAAAGTTCTGATAATTACTTTAATCAATGTCTGTGATTGCTTTCACTACTGTATTTACACAGTTATGCTAACATCTTTCACTTGTGTATTAGCCACAGCGTGATCAACTGACTTTTTTTATCATTCACAGAGATGACTTTTAGCATAAAATATGGTGCATATTTTTGCTGTTTTATTTTCTTCTTTTGCTGTACGAATTATAACCTAACCTATACTGATGACTTTCCAGGGTGGCTCAGAAATATGAACCACCTACTTTATATATCTTGGGACCACTAGTACCTCTTTTGACTCAGCTCAATTTTGAACTTGTTCTTTTAAGGTATTTAATATATATGTATATTTCCTCTAAAATATGACTTCTCCAATATCCCTGTACATATGAAGATTCTGAGCAACAAAAGTAAACTTATTTTTTCTAAAGTTACATAGCTTATTATTGAAAGAACTTAAGACTATAATTTGAATTCTTTCAGATGAAAGGAAACACTTGGGAATTTTAGAAAAAATGCTTTTATACTCAAAGCAATATGCCACTTGATTAGATCGTATGTAATACAAAATGTTCGGGCTGGGGATTTAGCTCAGTGATTAGAGTGCTTGCCTTGTAAGCACAAGGGCCTGAGTTCGATCCCCGGCACCACAAAAAAAAAAAAAAAAATGTTCATGGACAGATCTTCCCTAAGAGTGCTCACAATTCCAAGGGTCTCTTAGGGAAAAGGTGAAGTAATTGCTAAGGACCTACGTGGAACTCAAAGAATATTTTCCCAGCATAAAAAAGAGGCTAACTGGAAAAAGATGTTTTGGATTAAAGCACAGTTTACCCTAAAATAAGTAGATTTACAGAGGCAGGCAAACTGGGAAGTGGTTTTCCGTGTGCTCTATACTGCAGCTTAGAATTTAAAAAGCACTGGGTGAGCTTTGCTTGATCATCTCTCCCGGAGAGATGCTGTTACTTTGTGTACAGCCCTCTAATACTTGGAGAGGACTTGCCGAGCAACGCTGTCATCTGGTCCCTGCTGGGTTCTTGACGGATAATTACCTGACCTGTGTGAGACTCGCTGTGGCAGCCAAGTCTCACTCTTATCGAACTGGGTGTACTTTTTCCTCAGTGTATATTTTTAGATATTCATTCAACTATTCATTAATAACTTCTATTTTTTTGCAGCTGAAAAAGTATAGATTCTGCTATTGTGCTAAAGAAGTGTTAGTATGTAGGATTTTTTTTTTAATGGTTATTTGTACTAATGGTATCTCTGTTAGCTAGAAAATTTCAAGATGAGAACATCTGTGCTTGTGCCACGTGAGACACACTGCTCTTCATTTATTTCCTATATCCCTTGCCTGCCTTTAAATTTATAGTATACAAGAATAGGAGGGAGCAAAATAAAGTACCTAATTAAGAGACTTTATCTGGAATGGAGATTGGGCAAACTACAACCCGTGTGCCAAATTTGTCCCACCACCTGTTTTTGTAAAATTTCTCTGGAACACAGCCATACCCATTTATTTTTTTATTGGCTATCGCCGTTTTTGTGCTGCACTAGTGGAGTGGGATAGTTGTGACACAGAGTATGTGGCTCACAAAACTTAAAATATTCATATCTGATTCTTTACAGAAAATATTTGTCACTTCTTGTAAATTCACTTGCTCATGAAGCCTCTTGAAAAAATATTTGTAATTAAAAAGTCTTCAGTAATTTTTTACACACTGTAAAGGCAAATTCGAAGATTCCATAAACGAAATTTTCTTTTCTAAAAAATAAGCTAGAACTTCAAAAACCTTATTTACTATAGTAAGCTCAATAAACCAATCTGGTTAGTCCTGCTGCACACCAGCTCATCCACTGACCTAGAAAATCAGTGATGGGAACAGAAGAAAATGCAGAGAATTAATTGTGGAAATATATGAGGCTATAGAATCGAAAAGAAAATGAGATGTTGAGCAAGGATCATCGAGTAAACATACACAGAGATTTTTGCAATCAGAACTTCATTTTTGGCATGTTCCTGTAAGTATGAACACAAATTAAATTTAGTTCTAAATGTATTTTATGATGGAAAAGTAGGAGACGTGTGTTATCTCTGCTGGTAAAATTACTAGACTAGAGATTATTGGTCAGCATCATCTCATCAAACTGAATTTTGTTCATAGTTGAAAATCTTTTCACAAAGGAATGAATCACAGCTTCAGAGCTCCCTCAGGGTGGTGGCGGCCTCCGCTGAGGCTGCCTGACAGCCTGGCTTCTCCCTCAGCTGCACATTTGAGCCCTCTTCCTCTCTCTCACTTAACAACTCTTTTTTCTAGGTATACTCAAGATAAACTTTTGTATATAAATGTTTGGAGAGATACACAAGCTGAGCAATACTACTTTTAACAGGAAAAATTATAAAAAATATTTATAAAAAATGTAAATATATTATCGTAATACGGTCATGAAATGGAATGATAAGGCATGACATAAATGAATTTAAGAATGCAATTTTCACTGAAAACAAGAAGTCAGTGAAGACTTCAATCGTGATGGTATCCATTTTATAAAATGTGAATAAGCCAAGTCTGGATAGTTTGAGAAAAAGTGTATTTAGTCACAGTTTTGCTGCCCTAATAACATACTTGTGACAATCCACTTGAAATGGAAAAGTTTATTTTGGCTCACGGTTTTGGAAGTTGCAGTCTGTACCTAGCTAGCTGTGTTGCTTTGGGGCCTGTGGCGAGGCTGCACCATAGGAGCGTGGAGCGAGGAGCAGAGAAGGCCGATCACCTCAGGGCAGCTGCAGAGCAAAGAGAGAGACCACAAGATCAACATTCTACAATTCCTCCCACGCCCCCAGTGACCTAAACCTCCCCCAGCACCTGCCTTTTAAGGTTTCCACAGTCTTCCAGCAGCACCATGGGTCCAAGATTTTAGTACGTGAGTCTCTGGGGAACATTTCGTATTCAGACTACAGCAGGCCCAGATTTATAAAAATAAATAAATGACAAAATAAAAAGTTTGGCTTGATAACACACCTGGGCTATTATAAAGGAGAGGGATCATAGATAGGGTTATTTATATTTAGATATCTAGTTCTGCGCTGGGGTGGTCAGTTCACAGATATTTATTATCATGTTACAGAAAATAAATCAGTTCTATTAGATTTTACTTGCTATGTAATGAATACAATAAACCAAGCTGCTTGTATCAACCACCATTTTATTTTTTTAGCTCTGAGTTATACAGGTTAGAAGTTATCCTCACATGGCTGGTTGAATTTTCTAATGATATCAAAGGGGTAAAATTATGATTTCATCCGGGTGAGTTCTTGGTTGTAGGCTTTGGGGAAAATGTACTTTGAAGATCTTTCTTGCGGTTAGCAGTACTCTGTTCTGTGTAGCTGTAGACTGAGGTCGCCAGTTCTTGGCAGGCTGTCAGCTGAGGGGACTCTCAGTTCCTACAGACCGCCTACGTGCCTTGATTTGTGGTCTCTGCGTCTTGCGGCTATGAAAAGCACATCAAATGGTGCTCAGTCTGTGCATCTCTAATTCCTTTTCTGCAATCAGCTGGAAAACATTTCTTGCTTTTTAAAGTGTTTCGCGTAATGAGGCTCACTTGGGTAGTCTCGCTATTTCAAGATTGTGCCGTATCATCTGCCTTAATCATAATCTATCAAATATGTAGTCCCGCAGATTATGTTGGGTGCATACATCAGAGCTTGAAAAGTCTTGGGTATCTGAGAAGAATTCTGCCTACCACATCAAAAAACCAAAAATGTGGCTAAGGAGAATTCAAGAACTGTGATTAATCCAAATATGTGTAGCAAACGCCCATTTTGAGGAAACAAAAGCTAAATGAGAAAGTTTATTTTTCTCACTGATGTCTGGACCTTTCCCTTAGTTCTTTATTGGGTTATAAAATTTAATTTAAGTCCTTTAAATGACAAGTATTTCTTGAATTTTAAATGAAATTTTCCTGATTAAATGACTTTACACCTAAATCATTAAATTCTGTGGGCATATGGGCTAGTTGTAGTGTGTAGGAGATAGTTTCAAGAGTTGCGTCTGCCTCTAAAATTCTGATTGTACAACTCTAAATATTATTTTTCTGATACTTTATAACTTTAAGTTTGCTTTAAGTTATCAAGAGTATGAAATGTAAAAGATAACAGTTTTATATTCATCAGTATATCAAGGTGCATAATACTTTGAACTGTAAAGCGTGATTTCCTAGGTACTGGTTCAGGCACTTATTAGGTGGAGTTGGACAAGAACGTACCTTCTAATTTAAGCCTTCTTATGTAGAAAACTGGGAAAATGTTTTTAGTTTCTGAGAGTAATCCAGATATTTTATATAAAGAATGTAACATATATAGAATTCGTAAAAACCAGATAGCAACATCAGCTATAATTAGCATGCTTATAATTACTTCATTTTACAATTATTTATCTATAAGATATTATATTTAAAATACGCTAGTGTACATAATACCAATGCTTTAGTAATCTATTCCTTTATCTCTGTCCAAAAATATAAAACAAATATAAATAGTATCTCAATTGAGATAGCTTACTTATTTACAGTGGTTGCCCATTTATTATTTAAAATCATTCTGTTAAGTATGCGTTGAAAATTTTTCATATTTATTTATTAAATACATTGTTTCAAAATTTTTATTTATCTCCATACCCCAACATCCCTTTCCTTTTCTATTTCTTCAAATAACCTAAATCTCTCCAGTTGCTGTGTGGTGTTCTTAAAGTCCAGTCATTGAGGCTTTAGCACGTCCTTTGGGCTTTTTATACTTTCAGGATACTTTTGCACTGATGCAATAGATGCTACTGAGAAATGACAGACTTTCTTTTTTTTTTTTTGCTATCATGCTCATTTTTTAAAAAAATCAAGGTCTTACAGTTTATTAAAATAGTCTGGAAATATTGAGTGAATTTATGAAATATTTTTGTTTTGTTCACCTTTTATATGTCCTTTTATGAAAGAAAAATTTAGTCTACTTCTCATTTTAAGTATCGTAACACATGCTGATGAAATGCTGCAGGACTTTACAGTCAAACGTGACAGGGACAGAGAGCTTCCCCGCAGAGGGAGTCAGAGACTTCTGTAAATCTTTGCACCTCGCTTCTTAAAGGTGTCGTGCACCCAGAAGGGCAGCATTGCCTTGGCTTAGCTACGACATAGTGAAGTGTTTCTTTTTCTGTCGGAAGCTGCTGATACAAGAACTCAAGGCACAAATGGTGAAACGAGAATTAGATAAACAAAGCAGTCTCTTGTACGAGATTACACGCCATATGTTCAGCATATAGGTCACAAAGCATATTTAAAAAAACTGAAACGAAAAAATGTATAATTTTTACAATTAACTGAGTAAATATAAAATAGGAAACACATTTCTGGAGTTTTTGTGATAAATATTTTGGTATCAATTCTAGGGCTTTGGTGTTGGAAAACAAGAGAGTGACTACTTACAGACATCTGCTCAGAATTCGGGGCTGAAGGTGGAGTTTCTGCTCTTTGAGGTGCCTGATTCTGAGAGGTGAGTGTGCACAGATGGATACAGAAAACCTGGAAAGCTCACAGTCGCTGGTTTTCCAGGGAGACCTCAGTGCTGATGGTACAATTCTGCCATTTCTTTTGGGGGCTGGTGTGGAGAAGTGTGTGCTCCAGGCAGCTAATAGGACACTGGCTGACGGGAGAAAGAAAGGAAGTTCAGAGACTCTGGGGGGTTCAGAAGAAACAAATTACTTTCATGGCCATATTAAGAAGGACTAACACACATCAGTGGAGACACATGACTACTGAGAAGGGGAAATCTTTCACAGATAAACTGGTGGAATAAATAAGTAATAACCAACTGATACCACTTTAGGAGCTGTAGGTTAACTAGTTAACCCATTTCTATTGATGCTATATTACTTTTTGATGCCAAATGATACAGGCTAAACAAATTAAGGGAGCAAACTTGCAAATAAATTTGCACTGTCAAATGAGTCCCAGATCAAAGAGCTAGAGAAAAAAATCTCATTCCTTAATAGTTAGATGAAAAAAATTTTTTTTTTTTGTCTCTTCAAGTTGAAATACACCAAAATGCTGTCATGCCTGGAAAAATGTTAAGAAAAACCTCTAGGGCAATGTTGTCTGATGGAAATAGAATAAGAGTAACAAAAATGACTCACATACTTAATTTGGAAATTTCTAGATTAAAAGAATAAAGCATTTTTAACATTTTTTAAATTATATTTTTAACATTATATCTAAAGCGGGACATTTTTAACATTATATTTTACTTATCCCAATATGTACAAAATATCATCTCAAACATATTACAAAATTATTCACATATTATACTAATACTTTGAAATTTTATGTGCATTTTACCCTTACCACACCTGTCAGTTTGGACTAACACATTTCTAGTGCTTGAGAACTGCATGTGGCGAGTGGCCTCTGTACCAGATAAGTCACCTCTAGGGAAATCCAGTTACTCGGCTATCAGTTTATATAGAGAGTCTACTATGTGAAGAGGTAAAAATGTCTTTACCACTCTTATTCTTAGCCAGTCTCTGATACAGGCAGGGCAAATCGTCAAATGTTTCCCTATATCACCCAACTAATTAAACACACCAGATGAAGCGACAATAGATTCTGTCACTATATGTTTGCACTGATGGAATAAAAGTGTTTTTTAAATATAAATTATTTAACTCAGAGTGTACAGGAAATATGGCAACTGCGTTTTATAAATGGTATAATACAAAGGAAGATGTTTTATTTACAGCTGATTAGTTACAAAATTCTTTATCACTGTGATTTCATTAGTCATATATTTTATATACACATTAAAATGTATTTCAATAAAACCCCAAATAACAATTGTATCACCTTTATTCTTTCACTTTTGCCAGCCTACCATATAAAGATAATAGATTTAATTTGTGCCATTGAAAGCATTATCTTTACCTAGGAGATTTTCCAGTCAAGAATCTAAGTGGTAGGGAACAGGAATCACTTTGACTGTACTTAATAAAGAAGGAGTCTAAAATCAGCCCTGTGGCCAAATTTGTTAAAAAAAATACATATATGCCAACATAGGTATCTGACACTTGGTATTTCATATGATTTCTAGTAAATTTTTCAGCCGGTTTAGTGATAGATACTCCAGTAGAAGCTCTTTTTGTCCCTACCTGCCTCTTTCCTAGGCCAAGAGAAGTTATTAGATGGAAAACCAGGATCCTTCCCTTGTCTAGACTGCGAGTGCTTTATAAAAGTAACTACTTATTATTTCAGGAGTCTGCAGAGGTTGTAATACTTGGCTATGGAAACATACCTTTTTTTTACAGTGTGGCTATAACAGTAGTATCCTATAGTGGATGAGGATGGATCTATCTATCATCTATCCAATGAAAAGCAAAACAGGAAACTAAGAACTAAAAAAAATAAAAGTAAATAACTTCCTGTATTTAGCTATGCTAATTTCTGTCTCAGACTTCAGATTATATTATTTGTACTTCACATTATTTACCCAGTTTTTGAAAATGATTTTAAATGGCTTTGGCCTATTTTTCCTGTGTGCTCCATGTTTGTTTTTGTTGCATAAATAAGTGTGTTTTGGATTATGCTTTGTATTTTTTGGCACACATTTCTATCTGGATTGGGTTTTTATGTTTGCTGAGAAGAGAAGGCTAAAAGGTTTCGAAGGGCAGATGACAGCTGCTTGCTAACCTCTCTACACATTAATTCTGCAAAGAGCATTGCAAGTGGATCAGAATATAAGAAATTTGTAGGTCCTCATCAAGAATATTTTTAATAGTAGTATATTGCTCTTACTCTTATGTAGTGTAACTTTTCTTAAACATTTACTATTTAATAAACTAAAACTGCTGACAAATTAATATATTGGAAAACACTGAGGGTTTGATGTTAGGCTCCAGCTCAACTTATTTTTTTCCA
>PVJO010011472.1:0-59571 GCA_004026905.1 Hystrix cristata | reverse complement strand
AAAAAAAAGAGAGATAGTATTCAAAAGAGAGGAGAACTAGATAGAGAAAAGGGGAATAAAGAATAAGGTTAAAAGAGAAGTAAGATGAAAGGGGAAAAATGGTAAAGTGTAAGTACACTTGTTGCAAATAGGGAGGGGTGGGTGAATGGAAGAGAGGGGAGGGGAAGGGGGAAGAGGGGGGAAAACCAAGATGTGTCATGTACAGGTACAAAATAACCATGTTGATTATGATCATTATGTATACAATGTACCATTACATGTTCTTGGTAAAAATAAAAAATTAAAAATATATATATGTATTGAATTTAATAACTTCCACACCACTAAATAAATTTTTAAAAGTCCACAAATTGTAGAAAATCATATTAATTTAACAGTAGTAGAGGAAAGAAAGAAAATGGGATAAATAAAAAAAGCAGAAAAAAGAGTGGAAAAAGTTAGCCTGTCTCAATACAGTAAATGTAAATGGATTATATACACTTATTAAAGGACAAAGACTGTTGATAGAAAAAATAACTAGCTATTGTCTGCTTTTAAAAGATGCTTCAAAAAGAAAACCACATTGAAACGTTCTCAATAAATAGCTAAGTGATATATTGAACAGTGATTGTTCAAAAGAATGCTATGATTTCACTATATCCGACAAAATTAAAGACAAAGTCATTAACATAGATAGATATATATCATGAAAATGAAAAGATCTACCTAGTATATTATGAAATTTTATCTACATAGTAGCATATTCAAGGGATAAACAAGGTAAAAAAAAAGCACTGAAATTTCATCAGACAGTGGTGAAAATGTCTGAATATATTTTTATTTGAAATAGACTATAATTTTAAGAAATGATTAGCCACAAAACATATTTTAATCATAAAAAATGGAATGGAAATCAGTACTTAAAATATAGTTTTAAAAAGTAGAACGTGCTTCAGAATTTTAAAATACTTTGAGAACTCACCTAGTTTCTTTGAAATTTTTTAAATTTTATTTTAGTGGTACATTTTAGATGTACATAATGATAGCATTCATCATAGAGAACTTGTACCTGTACAAGATATATCCTGCTGCTTCTTTTTTTTTCTCATTCCACTCCTCTCCCTTCAACCCCTTCTCCCTCCTTATTTACAAAAGCTTTTTTTCCATTTTTTTCTTTCTTTTTTCCTGTTCCTCTGTTCCTTTTCTCATCCCCTTCCCTTTTTATCCTTCCCATTTGAACACTTTCTTCCCTTTCCCAATATAATACATTTTAGTCCTTATTTACACTTTCAGTTTCTCATATCAGAGAAACAATACAGTATTTAAACATGTGTGTCCAATTTATTTCACTGAAGAGTATGTATTCAAAATGAATCCATACCTACAAATGTCTTGTGCTTACTGTTCTTTATGGCAGAGTAGTACTCCACTGTATAAAAAGCCCACATCTTCTTTATCCATTCATCAGCTGATGGGCATTTGGACTGTTTCCAAGACTCATATCTTTCACCATTTACTAAAATGGATCAAAGATCTAAATATTAAAATCAAAATGGATCAAAGATCTAAATATTAAAACAGAAACACTAAGTCTGCTGGGAGATAGCATTGATAGAACTCTTGAAGACATAAGTGTAGGCAAAGACTTCATGAACAAAACTCCAGTTGCCCAGGAAAAATCACAAAGAATCAACAAGTGGCATCTCATCTTATTAAAAAGTTTTTGCACAGCTGAAGAAACCAACAGAGTGAAGAGACAATCCACAGAGTGGTAAAAAATATTTTCCAGCTGTACCTCCAACAAAGGACTAATATCTAGAATATATAAAGAACTCAGAAAAAAGTCGGACCCCTAAAATTTAAAGACTCAATCCAAAAATGGGAAGCTGAAATGAATAGACACTTATCAGGTGAAGAAGTGGGAATGGCAAATAAACATATGAAAAATGTTCTATTAGTTTTTTAGACTAAATGCAGTATTTGCTACCCATTCTTTTCAATTTTGTTTTCATAAGCACTTGTCCTGCTTCTTGTTTCAACTGGACAAGATCATTTTGGATTTTGACCTTGTAAACATTATAATTTTAATTCTTCAATAATCTGTCTCAGTTTTTGTTGTAAGCATTTCTTCTGTGCATTCAAGTCATTTATCAAAATAGTGAATCTAATGGAACAATGTATTACCAGATAACAGAGATCTGTATTTTTAACAATCTCTATCAAATTGTGGTAGTGCAGCTTATAAACTTATGCTCATGTATGCAGACAACTCATTTTCTTTTTATCCACAGCACAACTGAAAAGAACTGATACTAAAAAAGGAAAGATACTTTGCTAAAGGCTTAAGGGCAAAGAAAATATATAAAATATAGTATATAGATCTTTTGACTTGCAGGTATAATTTATTTTTTGAAGCATGCAGATCTTTCTTTGATTTCATAAAACAAAGGAAAATATGAAATTTCTCACAATACTAACTTCTAGTCTTTTATCTTCCTACTCACAAAATAAATGCCAACCACAAGTTTCACCTATAAGGAATGTTCTGGGGTAGTTAGATCCATTAGTGAAAGCCAAGAAAGAGGTCTTGATGTTTTATTCTACACACAAATTTATGGATAATCTTTTTAATCTGTATGCCTCATCAAAATAGCTGTATCTCAGGAGAACAATATAAAAATAAGAGTTATACTAAAAGAGTTCCATTTTATATGTTTATGGAGGGAAGTATTCAGAAATATGGCATATTGTTTACTACAGCCTTTAATTTGTGATAACATTTCATATCAGACCTTGGTTTAGGCATGAAAAGGCTGTGTGCCAGTCCTCACTGGAGTCAAGTGCTGCTGAATGAATTAGAGAAAGACCATCCCTTGCTGGGCCTCAGTTTTTTCATCTACAAAATGATGTGGTTTGACCGTTAGGCATAAGTTTTCCTATTGTAATCTTTTGCTGGGCTGTGACTATCTCACTTCCCACTCCTCACTTGTTCAAAGCTTGAGTCTCCATAAAACTTAGAAAAGTATTATTCTCTAATTCTTATCTAAAAAAGAATGCCCTCCCTCCTCCCTCTCTCTTTTTCTGTTTCTCTGTTTCAGTGATGGTGCCTTAAATTGTGCATCCTCCAGAGAGGAGGAACTCATCACAGGGCAGAAAAACAGAAGAGGCAGAACCCACCTTTTTTAAAAATTTTATTTTAATGGTACATTTTAGATGTACATAGTGATAACATTCATCACAGGGGATTTGTACCTGTACATGATATATCTTGTTGCTTCTTTTTTTCCCATTCCCCTCCCCTCACCCCCTCCTCCCTCCTTATTTACAAAAGCTTTGTTTCCATTTTTTTCCTTCCATTTCTTATTTCTCTTGTCCTCTGTTCTGTTCCCCCTCCCTTGTTCCCTTTCCCATTTGGACATTTTCTTCCCTCTCCCAATATAATACATTTTAGTCTCTATCTACACTTTCAGTTTCTCACACCAGAGAAACAATGTGGTATTTAAACATGTGTGTCCAATTTATTTCACTTAAGAGTATGGTCTCAAAATGCATCCATTTGCTTAGAAATATCTCAAGCTTATCGTTCTTTATAGCAGAGTAGTACTCCATTACATTAAAGAAAAAAAACATGTTTTCTTTATCCATTCCTCAGTTGATGGGCATTTGGGCTGTTTCCAAGATTTAGCTATTACACACTGTGCTGCTATAAACATGGGTGTGCATATATCGCTGCGGTTTCAATATGCTTTTAATTCTTTTGGGAAGATACCAAGAAGGGGAATAGCTTAGTCAAATGTAATCTCTAGTCCTAGTTCTTTGAGGAATCTCCACACTGATTTCCATAGTGGTTGCACCAGACCACATTCCCACCAACAGTGGAGAAGGGTTCCTTTTTCTCCACAGCCCCTCCAGCATTTGTTATTGGCTGATTTGTTGACAATAGCCATTCTTTGTGGAGTGAGGTGGAATCTCAGGGTTGTTTTAATTTGCATCTCTTGAATGACCAGTGATGTTGAACATTTTTTCATATGTTTATTTGCTGTTTCAACTTCTTCATCTGAGAAGTGTCTATTCATCTCAGTTGCCCACTTGTGGATTGGGTCTTTAAATTTGGGGGGGTCTGATTTTTTTGAGTTTTTTATATATTCAAGATGTTAGTCCTTTGTCAGAAGAATAGCTTGCAAAAGTTTTTTCCTACTCTGTGGGTTGTCTCTTTGCTCTGTCGGTGGCAATTGGGGATTTGTTCATGAAGTCCTTGTGTACACCTATGTCTTTAAGAGTTCTACCTATTTTATCTTCCAACAGATTTAATGTTTCTGTTTTAATAGTTAGATCTTTGATCCACTTTGCTTTTAGCTTAGTGCATGGGGAAAGATGTGGGGCTAGTTTTAATATTCGGCATGTGGAGAGCCAGTTTTTCCAGCACCATTTATTAAAGAGGCTATCTTTCTTCTGGTGAGGTTGTTTGGCCCCTTTGTGAAAGATAAGGTGACTGAGAGTGTTTGGACATGTTTCTCATCTAATCTGTTCTATTGGTCATGGGGTCTGTTTTTGTGGTAGTACCATGCTGTTTTTATTACAGTAGTTTTGTAATATAGTTTTAGGTCAGGGATTGAGGACCCACCTTTTAAGAGTACAGCATTAATACCTGTGTTATGGAAGAGTAATGACCTAGACTTTTTCTAGGAGATTAATTCCCAGCACACAGATTTTGGAAGACAAAAGCATTAAAGCCATAGCTGTATTTTTTTTTGTTGTTAATTTTTATATTTTAACCAGAAAAATCTATCTTTAGAAATTTTGATAAGATTTAACTCAAACTTCTTAATGGGAAAAAAAACTATTGTTTCTTCAAATACACACTAAGTTTTTTGGATGTGCAGGGTACTGTGTTTTTCCAGTAACTCTGTACTGTAAATCCCTGTATCATTATTCTGTCTGTCTCCATTGTTCCTCCTGAGCCAGCATGTATCCTGTTTTCCACATTGCTTCATTATTTTTGGTCTTGACTTTTTTCCCTTCCATATAGGAATAATAGTGTAAGATGTGGAATGACATAACTAACAACTAATGCCTTGACATAGCATAAATCATATCAAATTCCTAGGTACATAGCACGTTGATATTAGCAGTATCATTAATTCGCATCCTTTTACATTATTTTGCTGTTCTGTCCCTCAGAAGCTTCATACAAGTTATTCGTATTCACAGAGTCCTGGCCAAGAAGCACATTTAGTTTCTGTTCCATCATCCCATTTTTCAAGCTCCAACAATTCAGCTAAGATCATATTCATCATATTGTTTATTATAAGGAGTTTATTTTTTTTAGATGCTTTATTTTCTCAGCTCACTCCTCACAGGATATACCTAGATAGCTTTAACTATGTTCCAAATATGTATAATAAAGTATGTCTAAAACCAGACAAATTTTCTCTCTAGGAAAATTTCTGGGATGAACTCTTAAGATAGCATTTTCCCTCATAGTTTTAATGTTGTAAATTGTCACTCACATTATAGTGAAATTATAGTGAACAAAATATTTCCTTACTCCGTGAAATTCTATTAGCTACCACCCCTCAATATACTCAAAACTAAAAAATATGCATGGCTCACTTCCATGATTGCTATTTTACTTTGTGGGAATAAAGTATGTTACAAAAATCATGCTTATGTAATTGACTAAAATATAAAAGTAGTTATATGGTTTCAAGAACAAATTTTACATTTCTTAAAATCATGATAAAGCATAAAATATGTTGGAGTTGTGACTCAGGTGTTTATTTGAGGAATAATAAAAAAGGAGAAAATAATCTCTTAGAAAGCAAATCCAGAAACAGAGTAGATACGAAAAATGTGTAAAGAAGAAAAGAATGTCCTGAAGACAAGACAATCTACCCTAAAATCAGTGGTACTATTGCACACTGCAAATAGTCACTTTTCTTATCTTGACACAGTTACTATCTCAGGCAAAAGACATGGGGACATCTTGGGTAAATAAGCCTTATCAGAAGACAGGGTGCTACATGTTGAAGAATTCTGTCAGTCTATGAGAGAAAAAAATGATCAGACTAAAGGCTCTAGGGTGAAACATACTGCATATCTACAGTGACAGTTCTCTAAAACCAACAAAGAACCCATTCCCAAAGAGAGGATAGAAGTAACTGAATTAACTTTGGACTGTCAAAGGTAAAGACTTACATAGCAATAGAGAATCTCAAAAAACAATTTTCCAGTTGGGCCTGGTGGCACATGCCTCTAATCCCAGCATTCTGGGAGACTGAAGCTGGAGGATCCCAAATTCAAACCCCGTTTGGCAATTCAGTGATTTACCCAGACCCTGTCTCAAAAAAATAAAAATATGTAGGTTAGTGGAAGTACCTGGGTTCAAACCTTAGTACTGGAAAACAAAAACAAAAACAAAAAAACTCAGTTTCCTCAAAGGAGTTATCCATGGAACTGACTACTGTAATTCAAATTTCTTAGAAATAGAGGAGACCTTAGTTTTTCCAGAAAAGCCACTTATGCTAGAGTTCATTCTACATGGACTTGATAAATGCCACCTAGATTTCTTAAAATTCATTTAAAATGATGTAATAATATATTGACTTTTCTGTCCCATGCATATGTAGCTTACTGTTAATACTTATAACCTTGTAAAAGTAAGATTATCAATAGTTAAATTAATATTTAGTTTATATACCTTGTCAAATGTTATACAAATACTGTTTCCACCAAGATTTGGTTCTAGTCCTACTAAATTTCTTGCTCTTTTTTAGATAATTATACCATGTTTACTCTTGGTAAAAGGAGCAGGCCCAAATATAAAAAGAAAAATGCACTAATTTAGTCAATAATCTTAATGTAAATTAACTGATTTGTTGGGTAATATTCAAGTTTTCTGCAATATAAGCAGTGGAAAACTCGTTGATTCTTAAGAGATTGAGACCATATGCCTATTAATAGAGTGATATCTTTGGCAACGATTTCTGATTTTTAGGGTCACACTGAAATCTGGTTGTATCTACTGTGTACAGGAGAGTGTTCAGTGCAGAATGAAGTAGAAGAGGTACATTGGGGAGCAAGGAGCATATTTAATGGCATATGAAAATTAAACTCTTAAGATTTGATGATGTCAGTATCAAACAGTTTTGAAGAGAAAATTGATGTGATGGATTGCCTAGTCATTAATGATTCGTTTTGTCTCATATAGGGGAGATTTTAATAGGATTTCAACTATGAACCATACTTGACACCTACAGCGAGTGGATGAAGAAAGTATTTTTATCCAGATATCTTGTTTCTTTTTTTTTTTTTTGTGTGCTGGGGATCGAACTCAGGTCCTTGTGCTTGCAAGGCAAACACTCTAACCACTGAGCTAAATCTCCAGCTCCTCCAGATCTCTTGAATACATAAAAATTATCCAATAAACTTTATATGTAATACCCATGAGCAATTTTGCATTTCATGATTGCAATATTCATCTCAATCAAAATTAATATAATTTGTACTATTTTACTAAATTTAATATCAAATTATGAACAGCATAGTCAGAGCTACATATATTTTATTGCTTTGTATTTTTATAACATATTACTGGTAACAGCTGAAAGTGTATCATAAAGAAAGATAGACTATTATTTGTTAGCTTACTTTTTAATTTACATGATATAAACTCTACCTAAACATTTACTTAAAAAATTCTTGGAAAAACGTCTACATTCTTATCCTTGACCAGAAATATAATAGACATGCAAAAGGAAATCCTTTCAAACTACGATATATATTCATGTACATGAAGTTACTGAAAATGATGTATGACAAAAATTCTTAAATAAGAACTTCGAAGTTTTTATAATAATTTCTTGCTGTTTTTAACCACCTAACACTATGTTAATTAGTACTGTAAGTAAATATTTAACGTAATGGGTCAAAATTAACCAATCTAGAATAACAATAATTCTTTCATCTTATTGCTGTTCTTTTATTAAGTTCATTCCATGGCAAAGTGGAAAAGATATGTTTGATCTTCAGTGAAGAGGTATTATGTTCTTTCCTCTGAGACAAATTAACTCAAAATATTATTTTTCTCTACAAGCTTTAATGATATACTAATAAGCAGCCAAATTACTAAAATAAGCCATTAAATTTATTATATTTTTTTATTCATTTGGTAAGGGTAGTTTAGGCAGAGAATTAGGTCCAGAAATCTGCATAGAAGTGCCATTGGATACTTGGCTAAATCCAAGTCTGTGCATATAGAAGGTAAAATCCTACTGTGTTGGATAAGAATAATTTATAAGGAAAGAACAATTAATGAGGCTGCTACATGGAAAATAATTCCCATAGCAAGCACAGAGCCAGCAATCATTCATGTTGCTCCAAGCTTGAGAAGCCTCACTAATTATACAGAAAATTAAGTAGAAATTGTAGAAGACCATATAAAGAAGTGGGTGTAAGTTAACTCTAAGGTGAAGGCTAAATTTGATCTCTCCAAAAATGATCATAAAAAGAAATCAAAAAGAATCTCTTTTATCAGCAAGCTATATAACTGCCAGAAAAGAGCCAACACATGAAAAGAGATACAATAAAATCCTACACAAAACAAGATTCACAATGTCTGGTATCCAATTAAAAACTGCTGTTTGTCACCTGAAGCAGAAACATGTCACCAATGACTAGGAAGAAGAAAATGAATAAACAAAATAGACAGAATTATTGGCCAAACATTGAAGTAGACCTAGTAAGAATACTCTATGTATGTTCAGTTGTTTGAAGGATAATACGAACACAAAGACAGAAATGAAAGATGTTAAAATAAGCAGATGAGCCATCAAGAGGTAAAAACAATAATACATAAAATGAAAAGCAGACTATATACTGTCTGAAAGAAAATTTTCTACACTAGGATTTGAAGAAATAATGACTGAAAACATACAAAACTTATTTTTAACACCAAAAGTCCAAGAAAATGAGTGAAATTCAAAGAAAATGTAAGAAAATAATCTATCAAGTTGTGTAACAATTAAGTGCTTGAAAAGCATTGATGAAGAAAAAAACATGAAGTGTAGTTTGAGAAAAGAAGACGCATTGTATAGAAAGCAATAAAGAAAAGAAAGGCATCGGGTGCCTCTTCAAACACAATGCAAGGTAGAAATCAATGAATGTCACTAATAAAACACTAAAAATTAATAAATAAATGAACCATTCAGTTTGGGAATCTATACCTGGAAAATATGTCTGTGAAAGTTAAACAAAAACAAAATAAGGATTAATTTTAAGAATAAAATTTAAAAATATTCATAAACAATACACATGCCCTATAAAAAAGACAGAAGAAAAATGAAACCATACAGAAATTTATATTAAAAAAAAAACACAGGTTCTGTAAAATCACTAGAAATGGTAAATATGTGGCAATATAAAAATCATTTCATGATTTTAAATTTCTGAAATCAGTTGAATCTCTAATATATACAGAAGCCAAATACATGACAACAATGTGAAAAAAAAGAGAAAAGTGGAAGTATCCTGTTGCAAAGATATTGCATTTTATATAACATACTATAACTTTATGCTAGGGTATAACTTAAAGATGTACAATATAAATCTAGAACAATAATTTTAAAATAAAAAGTACCACTAAACAGCCAACAGTACAGGTAAAATGAAATTAAAGTTGCTCCATGTATTCATAAGAAGCAAGAAACATGAGAAAAACAGAAATGAAAGTATGGTATAGATAGAAAATGGATATCAAGATGTAGATTTCAAATAAAATACATGTAAAATTACCTTAAATATAAATAGACTTAAAAACCTACTTGAAAAGCAGAGATTGTGAAATTAGTAGGCAAGTTCAGCTCTAGTCTTTTATAAAGAAACATACTTTAAATATGCAGACATAGATAAAAGTAAAATAAATCAAAATCTTGGTGTACAAAAAAATAAAAGAATGCTGCAGTATGTCAAAATACCAATGTAAATTGTGAATATCAAAGAATCAATCAATCAGTAAGTTGACTTAACCAAAAGATATAAAAATTCTCAAGGTACTTACATTTAAGTGGTCAAAATGCATAATGCAAAATCTGACAAAATGGACAAGAAAAACAGTCACAATAGCCACCTAACATTCTTCTCTAAGTAATTGATAGAAAGAAAGAAAACGAAAAGGAGTATAAGACCTTAACTGTATGTATTACCATGATATTGTCAACATTTGTGTAATTAGTCTAGGCCATAGCAGCAGCCTGTTTTATTTCATGCGTTCATGTGGGTATAAAATTGTCTAAAAAAGACAGAAAGTGCTCTGGGCAATAAATGTGTCTCAGTATGTTTTCCAGTAGTATATTGAAATCATTCAAAGTATGTGTTCTCATACAAAATACTTAATTCTCACAAGAGAATTAAATTCAAAATCAATAAGAGAAAGATATTTGGAAATTCTCAAATATAAAAGTGCACACTTTTAAATAAGCCATAAATCAATGAAGACACAGAAAAGAAGTGGTTGGAGGAAAATCTGTAACATGTAAAGCTTAAATTAAAAGAATGATCTAAATGTCACTCATTTAAACTTCTACCCTAAGAAATGATTTTTTTTTTTTTTTCTTCCTGACACAGGGTCTCTCTGTATAGTGCAGGCTGGCTGTAAACTCACTGCATGGCCCAGGCTGGCCTCAAACTCTCCGTAATCCTGCCTCACTCTCCTGAGTGCTGGGATTACAGGCATGTGCCACCATGCCTGGAGTAAGAAATGAATTTTTAAAAAAGGCATTTTAAAACACAAAACAGCCAAAATTATGAATTGAAAGTAAGAAAGGAAATGAAATAGGAAACATAATTCAATAGGAAAAAAACAAGCTGACCCTTGGAAAAAGCTTTCTCTTTATTCTAATATACTGTAGAAGCATAACTTGAATTTCTAGTTAGTTTTTACTGGATATCAATATAATTAGTATTTTACATTTATATGATTGAAATATTAGTTTTTTCATGGAATAACAATTTCATGACCACATACAGCTGTGCAAGTTAACAGTGTGTACTTATTGAGCTTTTATTAATACAAATGATGCTACTTCCATCTTTGAGACACCCTTTGAAGTAGTTATTTTTGTTATCTTATTTTATAATTGAAGATGCTGAAACCGAGAGAATTTTAATAGTTGCGTGATAAATATTAGCAATGAAATCTTGTGGACTCAGGGCCTAAATCTTTATTTAGCAGCCAATATTGCCATTATAGCAAGGGGGAGGCCCAAGTATGTACATTTAGCTGGCTTGCAACATGTGGAAAAGAGTTAAAATTAGGCTATATTAGTGGAAATCGGTCACATTCGAGAAACATTTACAGAGTGTCTCTATTCCATATATTGTTCTAGATCTGAGGCCAGAGAAATATGTCATCTGTCTGAACAGAGAAGGAATGATAAATGCTCAATATACATATACATAAAATCTTTGAAATTTTTGATAAGACAAGCTTCAGATCCTGGCCTAACCAAATGATAAATCTGTGACCTTAGATAAATTCTTCAGATCTCTACTAGTTTTTAATATTTTCAAAGTGATGATTGCAGTAGTAATTTTTAATAGTACTTTGTGATGAGTAGAATTCAGTATCAGTATGCAGTGTTCTTTCAACTGTACATAGTGCATAGTAAAAATCTGATAAAGCCTAGTTGCTATTAATATTTTATTTGTAAATAAAATTAGAAGTCCATATTTGAACTCACAGTACAAGGAAGTGTTATGTCACTTTTCCTGGTTCCCAAAGTTTTGGTTGTCCATTTTCACAGCATGTGACTTATTTAACTAGTTGATATAAATACACCTGTAGTAGACATTGTTTCATTTCACTTTATTTTCACCTCCTAGTACATAAAAGTTCAACCATAGTTGTAATTATCACTTACTTATACATGTGCTTAACTAAAGCACTCTTTGATTTCTGCTGGTTCTCATCATGCAGAGAATTCACTAACCAAAATCAGAGGGCTAAAAGCATTCTTGAGGATATGAGTCCAAGGAAGCACAAAGTCAGGGTCTCAAACTCCTGTGTAAACAGCTCCGAGGATGCATATTAACATGCATATTCTGGCTCACCTCAAATGAGTTGAAATGTTTGCAGTGGTGAAGGAACCTGTAGCTTAGAAACCTCCCAGGGAGCATTGGTCGCAGGAGCCTGTCGAAAGGACCAGAGCACACTGACATCAAATACAGCTCCCTGGTTCTACCTCTCCGGCCATCATGCCGTCTTTTTGGATCTTGCTTCTGGAAGTGCTTTGTTTGCTTTCTCTTTGAATATTTAAGTCATTTATAATATACCCCACTCATGCAGACTGCTTATCTGGTCAGATGGCTTTTATCCCTCTCTAGAATTAAGGGACATTGTTATTCTGTATTAGTTTATTTTTAAAAGATAAGGGTGTGGTGGTGGTGACAGAGTTTGGAGGGAAGTTCAAACCTCCTAAATCGGGAACCCCACTTTCTTCCCATCAGCCTGACCTCCCATTCCAAAACAACTTTTCTTTGTGATATTTCACAACCATGCTGGAGTCATGAGATCTCAGATTTGCTTTGAACAGGAAACTTTTGCTACAGCTCTAATTAAAAGGAAGTTTCAAACCTACAAATTAACAGTTTTAATATGCTGTTCCTGGTGATTAACTGCTTCATTTTAACAGGCATTCACTGTTAACGCTGCAACTGTTAATTTTAACGGCTTGATTTTTAAATTCTAAGAAGAGTAAAACTGGTTCAAAATTATTCCTACTTTTTTTTTTTTTGCCATAGGCTTAATCACCTTTATTTAGAAAATCTTGAATAACATTATTCCTCTCTCAAGAATTTTATCTCTCCTACCTAGAATAGACCACGGCAACAATTTTGTGTGCTTTCTGTTTTATTTTTAGACTCTGCCTCAATCACTATCTTTGCATGTTACTACGCCTCTGGAGATTGGGTCCTGAGGAAAAGTTTTAATGAAAATCTCTTTTATTTAGTCATACATTTACATGGTTGCGGTTTTCAGAAATGCATTTAGAAAGTTGAGCCACAAGATAACCAATTTGCAACAGCAGATATAAGAAAATACAGCAAATTAAGTCTTTTGAATTTAAAATAAACATATATGGCCATATGAAGAAGTTGGTTCCTGAATTTTAAAGTTTTACGTGTTCATTTGTATCCCTGGAGGACACAGAGTTCTTGATTACCGGGGATAATATAACATCCACAGATAACCCAAAAAATTTCTTTTAGCTGTTAGTTTTAAGCCTTTCCTTAAAGAAATCTTTCTTCAAAACTGCTAATAAGCAGTCAGAGTGGCTGATTTAAAATGCATTCAGATAGTTGTAACGAACAATATGTTAAATGTCACTCTCTTGAATCCATTTTCTCCCAGTTTAATCTATCATTTTCAGCCATTTCTACGCATCTCCTACTGGCATCCCATTTCATTCACTTCCAGTTTGTTTTATTTCTATTTACTTCTTATGTTTATTTCTGTTTACACAACTGAGTATATATATATGTGTATATATGTATATATATGTGTATATATGTATATATATATGTATATATGTATATATATGTATGTATGTATATATGAGAGTACATGTTTACGAATGTCTCATTTCCCTGAGTACCCACCCTCTGCTCTTGAGTGTGTTCTATATCTACCTCTAATAAATCCTTCTCATGTCTTTTGCTGATGCATCCTGAAAATTCTTTTTCCACAATGGGAGTCAGTGAGCCTGCAAACTTATTGTAAAATGGTTCTAAATTGCCAAGGACTTGAGATCCTCCTATCTCAGCTGCCCACAGTGCTGAGATTACAAGTGTACACCGCCATGCCTGGCTTGTGAACTTTTTATGATAACACCAGTCTTAGGATTTAGGGCCACACTAATCCACGATGACCTCATCTAAACTCATGACATCTGTAAAGACTGTATTTCCAAGATGGGGGATTCCCAGGGACAGTCAACTGAACCTGCATAACTTGGATTCTGGGAAAGGTGCAGCTCCAGAGTCCTGAGACTCCACAGAGAGAGAAGTCCCTCCTTGGGAACGGGGAACTATCCTTCAGCCCTGAGGATTCTAGAGCTATGACACCAGAACTGAGGTCATGACAACCCAGACCCCAGCCCCCAGCCGATTCTTAAAAGCTGGCCTGCACCTTTGTGGGTGGGCCACTCGGGACCCCTCTACCTGAGTGCACCCCTCCAGCTGCCGGAGCTGGAGCCTTTTCTTGTCTTTCCTCTAATCTTCCAGTTAAAGCTTTTTCTGTTAAAACAAAAATGTTTACATATAATATCATTTTAAATATATACATAACTTTTGTATACTACATATACACGTATATTTTAATTCTTTCATATAGAAAAAGTAAAGCTGTATTCTTTCACCATTTACTACCCCCAAGCATACATAATTTTAAAAACTGCCTCATATTAGTTCATATAATTTTATACAGCTGAATTATACTGTTACATGTACCACAGTTTTATTCCACCACTTTTTTGGTGGGGGGCTGCTGGGGATTGAACTCAGGACCTCCCACTTGCTAGGCAAGTGCTCTACCACTGAGCTAAATCCCCAACCCCTCCACCACTTTTTATGAGTAGGCATTCATTGCATTTTCACTGTTTGGCAATTATAAACAATATTGTAAAATATAACAATATGTATGTGTGTGTGTGTTTGTGTGTATGTGTATGTGTATGTGTGTGTGTGCCCGTATCCCTACTGTTGGAAGTGTATCTTCAGGGTAAACCCCTAGTAGTTAGAATGTGAGGTCATAAGGCTGGAGATTTAGGTCAGTGGCTAGAGTGCTTGCACTGAAAGCACAAGGCTCTGAGTTTGATCCCCAGCACCAAAATAAAACAAAACAAAAAAAGAATGTGGGATCATAAAGTATATATGTGAGGTCTTGTCTTTCTATAGCTACTGCCAAAGAAAATTCTTATTTGTTAGCAAATTTGTCAAAATTTTTTGTACATTTTAGTTCTTGCCAGTATGATACCTTAGAAATGATATATTGTTTTATAGTTTTAAAATTATGATAGAGATTAATTTTTTTCATATGGTTATTTTGATATAATGACCATTTTAATGTACGTTTTTTGTGAATTGCTTGTTCATGTCTTTTTTTTCCTGTTGAATAGGTCTGTTTTTAGCTGAATACGTAAATATTCTTCATATAGTAATGATATTAGCTCTTTGGATGTGATACATATTTCCCAAACTTTCTTCTAGTCTTTCAGTTGCTTTTGGTTTTCTTCAGTGTTTTGTTGAGAGTTTTCTTAAAATAATTTGACAGTTAAATTAGCAAACCTTTAATTCATTGCATCTGGATTTTGAGTCATAATTAGAAAACTATCTCCATACCTATGTTATTGAAAATAATTTCCCTGTGTTTTCTTTTATATGTGTATGGTTTCATTATTGTTATTATTTTATAATTTAAATCTCTGATTCATTTATACTTTATTCATATGCATGATGTGACATGTGAATCTAATTTTATTTTTCTCCTAATGGTAATCATTTCCTTTGTTATTATTTTTAAAAGAATCTCCTTTTTTGCCCCAGTAATTTGAGATGCCACTTTTAATCCTTAACTATGTAATTGTACTGGAGCTTATTTTTGACTTTTATTCGGTTCCACTCTTGGCCTTTGTCTAGCCATGCACAAGTAAAATACTGCCTCAATTAGTCAAGTTATATAATATGTTTTATTTTCTGGGGGGCTAGTTTCTCATCATCACATTTTGCTTTTAGTGTACTTGTGACTTTTTTTTTTTGTACTAGGCACTGAACCCAGGGTCTTTGCACTGAGTTACATCCCTAGCCTTTTTTATTTTTTATTTTTTTAAATTTTAAAACAGGGTTTTACTAACACACTAAGTTGCTCAGGTTTCCTTGAACTTGAAATCTTCCTGCTTCAGCCTCCCAGTGTGCTGGGATTAGAGCATGGGCCACAGTGCCTGGCTTTTTATGGCTATTTTCAAATGTGAGTTTCTCTATGTCAATTTTAGTATTAATCTGCTTAGTCTACTGAGCAAATGAAACTTTTTTGTTGAATTGAATTTGATATATAAATTAATATAAAAGTGACTTTATATTTGTTACCTTTTATGTCTTTCAGTTATGTTTTACAGTTTTTTCATAATTTTTTGCACTCTTATGTTAACTTCATCTAAAACTAATAGTTTTTTTCTGGATTTATAAATTAAATTTTCTTGTCCAACTGATTGATGTTTGTATCTGACAGCTATTATTTTCTAGTTGTTAATTTTACATAGAGCGCCATGATATATTCACAGTGCATTCTTCTACTATTTCTGTTAGTTTTATTATTTATTGCCTGGGGTTTTCCATGTATACTATCATCATACATCTGCAAACAGATAATGTTACTTCTTCTTTTACAATTCACTAATTGAAGTTAGAGAAAAAGAAAAACAATAGAATTATCAAGAGACACATTGTCTTAGAAAATGAAAGTTTTATGAGTTCTGAATTTAACAGTTCTGAGGCTGGGGATTTAGCTCAGTGGTTAGAGTGCTTGCCTAGCAAGCGCAAGGCCCTGAGTTCGATCCCCAGCACCAAAAAAAAAAAAAAGTTCTGAATTTTCAAATTGTGTGACACCACTACAGTGAATGAAATTTCAAGATTTCAGTATTAAAGAGATTATAACATCAGAGAGAGAGAGCATAATCCCATTGATTCTTTTGCATAGTTTTGCTTTTGAGGGAGAGAAGTGAGTTGATATATGATTTTGGTGCTCTTGTGATGCCTTTGCCTAGAAAGGTTTTCGTTTTCAGGTAGTTTTCCTTGTTTACAGTCCCAAAATACCTTATGTTGCATGTAACATTTGTCACTTTTGCTCCTAGAGAAAGAACTTGAAGGTGTGGGTATGTTTTAGGTACAATCTACACCAACATATTACACTTTCAAACCATTAGCATCCATATGGAGATATGTGTAGGTTGCATTGTGCTGGAATGAAGACTTCAATATGAACTTCTCCAGTTCTTTTAGACAGCTGATTACTTTTATGAATATCAGAATAATAATGCCTTCCTGCCTTACCTCACAGAGCTCTCAAATGAACCAATGATGAAATCATTTAAAAGAAATCCATGTAAAAATTCTGTTATCTGAATAATACAGCACATACTAATTTATATTGAAAATAATATTGCATTAAAAGATTCAGTCCACAATAAACAGCGTGGGGGACTTCCCTTTCCAAATCATCTCCACCCCAAACTTCTTTCAAAATAAAATTTATATGTATACATATGCTCTTTTTTTAATTTTTACTAAGAACATGTATTGGTACATTGTATACATAATGATCATAATCAACATGATTATTTTGTACCTGTACATGATGTATCTTGGTTTTCCCCCCTCTTCCCCTCCCTGCCCTTCCACTCATCCACTCCTCTCTATTTGCAACAAGTTTATTTACACTTTTCCATTTTTTTCCTTTTCATCTTACTTTTCTTTTAACCTTCTTTATCCCCCTTTTCCCTATCTAGTTCTTCATTGAGAAATTGTCTCAGTAACCATGCTGATCGTTTTTTCATTTATCATTTCTTTATATTCTGCTAATGATTTTTGTGAAGTTTGACTGTGCTTGGTACTTTCGTACAGATAGCACCTAATCCATACCAGAAGGATTTTACTTGTCCCTGACAGGATAATAGCCTCTTCTTCATTGTTCCAAATTATTATCCATTAAAAAAATGAAAAAAATGGGACATTTTGTTAAAATGAGTCCATTCTAATCCGAAGAATGATTTTGTTTGTAGTCATTGCAGAAGCCATAAATATCCTGAATTTTTATAAAAGATTAGTACAGCTTTAACTTTCAGAAGATCTCAGCATTGTCACTGATTAAACTTACAAAATAGATTTTTGGTAGCCTGGGTGTTTTTTTGTTTTCTCTCCCTTAGTAATTAATCTCTTATATTTCAGTATAGTTTCTATTTTTGATTGTTAAATTTACACAGCTGGCAATCAGTGTTATTTTGGAAAGTGAATGCTCATATTTATTTTATTTATTAGTACATGTTTGAAGTACATGATTGCATTCATTGTGGAGAGGCGATATATGTACATAAAGCATCTTAATTCATGGCCCCGCTCTCTTGGTCCACTTCTATTTTACAAAAGATCTATCTCCCTGTTTCCTATTTTCCACTTTTTATTTTGCTCTTTAACTCATTCATACTTTGGGTTTTCATATAAGGGAAATCGTGTGATAGTTAAGCTTGTGTGTCTGATTTATTTCATTTAACATTATGGTCTCAAGGTGCATCCAGCTTTCTAATGCTCATGTATTTTATTGGCACTGTTTTTCACACAGTACTGTTGATATGTATGTGATATAATGAATTAGCATATCCATACTGTGGGGTATTTATCAATAAAAGTGAATTCATATTCTAGCATGTAAACTGAACTGTGGTTTCTATAGAAAATATTATGTTATTTTTAAAAATTTAAAGCAGTAGCCCTCTTTCTTCCTTTCTTTCTTCCTTTCTTTTTTCCCTCTCTCCCTCCCTCCCTTTACAGGGCCTCCTAAATACTACTATATAAGTGCTCTACCACTGAGCTACGCCCCCAGCCTCAAGGTTTCTTTGATTGGTTAAGTGACAGATTGCATAAATCCCTGATCTGTGCTAGAAATTACAATTCAGTGGAGAAAGAGGAGACACAGGAAAGTGAAAGGAACACAGTAGGAATGGTTTTCATAGTAAGAGAAAGATTTTTTTTGTAACAGGTGAGTGTAGAAAATGCCTCTGAATACCCTACTTATTCTATCAGTATTGAATAATAATTTTTCTCCTTCATGCAAAATTGAAATCCACCAAGCAAAGCATCAAACACAACTTGTATTAGCAATATACTAATATAAAAGCATCATAAACATATATATTATTAAAATCTTGCTACTTGATTTAGGGCAGTTGGGATCAGATTAAATGTTATAATTTAGTATTGACTCATAGCTCTCTTTACTTAGAAAGTAGGTCAGTATTTCTGTTATAAAGACAGCCCTGGAAAGCACTTTATTCACTACAGTATGTCCAGTGTCTAGAATGTTACCTAGAGAACAGTAGTAAATCAATTAATTACTTACTTTATTGAACTACTGAATGAAACAGCAAAGACTAAATAAAATGCTCAGGTAACAAGTAAAATCATTAGCAGAATTCACTGTTCATCCTGAAATCTGGAAGAGCCACAGCTAGCATTCTGATTGACATGAAGTAAGCGTTATTTCCACTGAAGCTGCCTTTTCAATGGGAGTTAACGCCACTTCCTGTGATCTACAGGTAGGATCCAAGAATAAGCACATCAGATCCAAAGTCGGTGGGTTTCAGAACTTCAGTTCAAAGGCAGCTTCTGAACTCTAAATTGCTACATAGTATTTTTTTTCCGGTGGAGCATGGTGCTCTCTTACTTGTTCAGGAGCTCTCCTCCTACAGCAAGAACCCTGGAGAGAATGCCTGTTGCAGGCGCTGTGAAGAGCAGTGTGGATTTCAGGCCACACTGAAAACTAGATACGAAAGCTAGTCACTGACACAGCAGTGTCAGCAAACAGAGGCCAGAAATCATAAAGAAGTGATTTCCCTTTTAGGATGGCATCTGTTCCCAGTTAAAGCACCTCAGCCCACCAAGTCTGTGGGACTTCTGACGTGTAACACACAGCTGCATCATTCGGTCCTGTGCTTTGTGAGCTGACTGGCTGATTCCAGTGCATCTCAGTGAAAGGTAGAAGACCCGATGGAAACCTGTTTGCACTACTTTTGTCTAACATCTGCCCGGATATACTTATTTTCAAAGAAGGATAGTGAGACTTAAAACATATTCTTTGAACAAATGAAACAATAAAAAGGAAAATAATATAGTTATCCTTCATAGGTAAAGGAAAATAATTATATATGATAATATGAATCACAAGTAAATTTTAATAGCATAAGATTCTCATTTTTAAGGAAATGAATGGCAACATAGAAAATAAGGCCTGAAAGATAAGATAGATACTCAAACGGCGTAACCAGTATGAAAAGGGGAAGTCATAGCTATTTATTTTTATGTGTTTGTGTGTGTGTGTGTAATGCAGAATTGTTTCAAAAAACTATTTTTTCCACCTCATCTTTGTAAATACTTAAGTATTTTTCCCCTCAGACATCAACAGTTTATTGGTAAATTTGTAGAGCAGAAGTCTTTTTATGTTGGTGTGAAAATAAGACTATAGACTTTTCTTGGTGTCTCTGAGTCTGTCTCGAGTAAAAGCAATTTGAAATTAAGAATCTAGTTAAACACTTTCAGGAATTCACCCTAGAACATCACTTCATATATCTGATAACATATGAAACAAAATCAATTTAAGTTATTTAAGTGTTGGACAGGCAAAGTAATTGATTCAGTTTCATAAATCTATTAGTAATTATAAGTCATGGACCATCATTTTAGCTATCGGTCCTTTAAATTATGAGACATTTAATAGATAAACATTTTAATGTAGATCAAACCAAATAACAAAGGGCTTTAGAAGTACAAAGTCTTTTGGGAAAACTGTATTTTTCATTATATCATTGAACTCTTTACAATGTGATAAATTTCTTTGGCACGGAAATATGTTTTTACCTGTGGACATGAATGTGAAGCTGGAGGTACTATGAAGGTCAATAAACACCCGTAACTACATTGCTGAAAAATTCTAAATATGGTATTTCGTGTGTCAACTTTTATATTTGTTCATTCATTGTCCAAATTCATCACTTTGACAAGAGTGAAATAACTTTTCTTTATCATTGTCTTTCCAATTCTAAGCAATATATACATGGGGAAAAGTCAGTCATTTGCAGCCATCTATGTTGGCTGAGGCATTCTTTCATAATAAGGTTGACATTTCCAATATAGATTTTGTGGCTACTATGTAGTCACTGTGACCTTTTACTGTATATACTACATTTTTTTTCATTTATAAGCAATGTACATAATTAACAAATAAGAGTTATATTAAATAATTCTTTACATAGAATTTAGGGTGAAGCAATACTTGCCTTTGATAGTTTAAAAGTAAAAGTATTTAGCGATATGCATATCTTTGTTTCTACATAGCTATATTAGTATATATACATAACTACATCTCTTAAATAAGTTCCCCAAAATGGCCAAGTTCTTCTACTTAAATAGTTGCGTATGTCTATGACCATTCAGGAAATAAAAGTTATCTCGATGTTATTTTTTAAAGCTTTTAAACTCAGTGAACTGTATTAATTCTTGTTAAACTGCAAAAGGAAATCAGTCAGAAAATATGAGTAAAACTAATAAAATATGATTGTTTAGTCATTGAATAAACTGTGACTTTCTATGCTTTTTTTCCTATGACAACCTCTTGTAAAAAATAATAAAATTATTCTGTATTCAAAGTCAAAACGGAAAAGCTACAAAAGTAGAAAGCTACATCACGTAGGCCAGATTCAAAGTAACATCTGCATCTAACTTTTATGCCTTTTAAAAAGTGATTGAGGAAAATGAAAGTAAGGAAATTTGGAGTACCAGTGACGTGGTGATGCATTGAATCCAATTTGAAACAAAGAAGCGCAGGTGTAATTATCTGAGAAGGAAGCGTCTGACTGAAGAGTGAGATAAAAGGAGTGAGCCACGGAAGGAAACAAGTTCTGACACAAGGCACAAAAATTTCAAAGGCTTTCCAGGGACGACATTAAGGACAGAAGGTCAAATGTCCTTCAAGTCAAGGAAGAAAAAGTGTTTAAAGGTAGATGATTGATTTGTGGTGTCAAACGAGCTGATAAGCAGGACGATTGAATGAGAACTAGTCAGCAAATCATGAGATTCACAGTATGGAGTTCATTAGTTACCTTTGACAGAATAAATTTTGTTGAAAATGTACAGAAAAAAACTTGGGATTAAGAAGAGATAGGAGGAGAGAAATTAAGAGAGAGTATATACAATTTTCTCAAGGGCTTTTCTTATACAGGGGAACAGAGGTATAGCACTCACCGCAGAGGGAAATAGAGGGAACTGTTTAATAAGAGAATGAGAGCATGTCCACATGCTGACGGGAAACTTAATGATACAGGAGAGACGTAGGAGAGTCGCTGGTGTAATATCCCTGAAAAGTCAAGAAGAAGACGATTCACCGCACATCGGGAACGGTTTGCCCCAGAGAGGAACACTGAAAATTCTGAGAGGAAAGGAAAAGAAAACAGGCAGAAAAACTGCCACGTAAACGGTCATTTTGGTGGGCAATTCTGAAAGTACTTTTATAATTATTGATCTTGATTCTTCACATTCCAAAAAAGTAAACAATCTCAAGAGAAAAAAAGGGCAAGATGTCAATGGAAGTGGAACTGGTAGAAGGATTCTCCACCCGCGTATTACGATGTATGACAAAGGGTCGTCCAGATCAGGTACTAGATAGATCATTACCTGTCAAGATGCTACTACTGTTGTTTCACTGTAATTATTATCTAAGTTTTTGAGCTTCTACTACTTGTACAACATCGAGTAATGTCTGACATGACTCATAATGACATCTAATTTAGTTACATTGAATCAAGCGAATTTTATTATACTAAATGAATAAAATTCTGAATATACAACTAAATATTGTTTTTGTATATTTAGCAGACTATTTATGTAAATGAATTGACCAATCAAAAATATTGTTGCAGGACTGTCTGCTGAATTTTATTTCCAAATTTAAATTTTAATATTAGTTTGTTATTAACAGAATTATTAATGTTAAAGAATGGGGTCTTATTTTATCAACTTCTTAAATTCCTCATCCTGTCTGAAGTATCTTTGCTATCTTTTTGCTGTTCAATTGTGGAAATACAGAAGATATATGTTGGATACATTTCCAATATTTGCAAATAATTTGGAAATGCAGCCCAAAATTTCTGAACAATATGTTCTTCTCACTAAATTGGTTCCTATCAAGTTTCCATTCTTCTTTTCTTTTCTTTTCTTTTCTTTTCTTTTCTTTTCTTTTTTTTTTTTACCAAGAGCATGTATTGGAACATTGTATATGTAATGATCACATTCAACATGGTTATTTCATACCTGTAAATGATATATTTTGTTTTTCCCCCCTCTTCCCCTCCCTTCCCTTCTGTTCCCCCACCCCTCCCTATTTGCAACAGGTTTATTTCCATTTTTCCATTTTTTCCTGTTCTCCTTTCTTTTCTTTTTCCCTTCCTTCTTTCCCCCTTCTCCCTTTCTAGTTCTCCTCTTTTTGAAAATTATGTTCCTTTTATATAATATCTATTACACCTCTTTGTTCTTATTTACACTTATGGTTTGTCATGTCAGAGAAACAATTTGATGAGTATTCATGAATGTCTGATTTATTTCACCTAAGAGTATACTCTCAAGGTACAACTATTTACCTACAAATGTCTCTAGTTTATCCTTTTATGGCAGAGTAGTACTCCATTGTGTAGAAAAACCACATCTTCTTTAGAGATTCATTAGTTGTTGGGCATTTAGGTTGTTTCCAAGACTTGGCTATGACCACTTGTGTTGCTATGAACATGGTTGTGCATATATCGTTTTGATGTGATGATTTTAATTCTTCTGGGAAGATACCAAGCAGAGGAATAGCTGGGTAAAATGGAACCTCTAGTTGTAGTTTTTTGAGGTATCTCCACACTGATTTCCACAGTGGTTGAACCAGTCTACATTCCTACCAACAGTGGAGGGGGTTCCTTTTTCCCCACAGCCCCGCCACTTGTTATTTGTTGATTTCTTTATAATAGCTGTTCTTTCTGAAGTGAGATGGTATCTTAGTGTTTTGATCTGCATCTCTCTAATGACCAATGATTTTGAACACTTTTCATGTATTTATTTGCTATTTTTAGTTCTTTGCTGAGAAATGTTTATTCATTTCAGATGCCCATTTTTGGATTGAGTCTTTAAATTTGGGGGGGTTGATTTTTTGAGTTCCTTATATATTGTTGAATTTAATTAATGTTATAAAGATGGAACACTCTTCTATGACTATCTCCGAATGAGTGGAATTTAAATAAAATTGGTTGATGTCTAAGCCCTACACAGAACATCTCTTAAAGAGATGAATTTTCAAATAAATGTGACAATATATTAGAGAGATTATTTTTAGATCTTTTTCCTTCTCATTAAAAAATTAACAGTATCTTATTTTTATAATATTTTTATACTTTGAGTTTAAAAATGGTCAGACAAAAAATCTGTATTGGTAAATTTAATACCAATATTCAATCAGTTCCTCTAACAGTCAACAGTATTTGGGACTCATTCCTTCTCCTTGAATCCCCTTTCATTTGCCTTCCATAAAAATGTGTCTTCTTTATTTCCTCTTTTCAGTCTACTTTATTGATATGTCTTCCTTTTTCCGAATTCTTAACATCAAGCTCCTTAGAACTCAGACTGTGGAACTCTCTTCACTTGTGCTCACTTCTTTGTTGATTTAAGCTCATCTGATAGATTTAAATACCAACTAAGCACATACTCAATAAATTTTGACAAACATACAATGAAAACATAGAACATTTCCTTGATTCAAAAATTTTCTTTGTGCTCCCTTTCGGTCTATCATCGTCTGTCCCATAGATAACCACTATCTTTCTTCTGTCACCTTAGATTATTGTTGCCTGTGTTTGAACCTCATGTAAGTGGAATTGCACTGTTTGCCTATATTTTCATCTGGCTTATTCTGGCTAGCATGATGTTTCCGAGATTCATCTATGCTGTGTGTCTAAGTAGTTCATTTTAATTTTTGGTTAGTAGTGTTTAATTGTATGAATATGCCACAATCTATTTATCCATTCTTCTGTTTGTGGATATTTAAATTTTTTCCAGTTCTGAATGACTATTAATAAGGAGGTGAAACTATTTTTGTACTATTATTTTGTGGACATGTACTTTCAGTTTTCCTAAAGTAAAATTGCAGCCATAGGTCTGACTGGCTGTTCAATGTTAAAAGAGACTGCATAAAATTTGCCACCCAGAAGATATCAGATTATGTATCTGATAGATTATGTATCTATGATCATTGCATAAGATTCTGGCTATTCTACATTCTCACCACTTAGTGTTCTCAGTATTTTGAATTTTAGCTATGGTAATGAGTATACAGTACCACCTATTTTCATTACCTGATATATAATTCTGCTAAGTGTTAAATTTCTTGTGTTCTTAGCCCCTTAACTTTCATGTGCTTTCTTTTATGGCAGATTTATGCAAGTTTTAGCCCATTTTTACTGTTATATAGGTCTTTTCATTATATTAAAATGTGATTTCTACATTTTGGATGAGTCCTTTTTCACCAAGATGAATGGCTAACATTTTTCTTCAAGTTTGTGACTAGAGTTTTCATTTTAACAGTGTATTTACATTTTTATGGCATCTAATTTATCACATTTTTATAATTATTGCTTTGTCTTAGCTAAAAAAAAAAGCACTTTGTCTGTCTCAAAGTAATGAAGATGTTATCCTGACATTTCTTCTAGAAACTTTATAGTTTTAGCTTTTTCATATGTCTAACATGCCTCTTAATTTTGTATATACTACAGTTTATGGTTTATGGATTGTTTTATATTAACATCCAATTGCTCCAGTGCTGCTTGTAATTAGTCTGTGTTGATTCCCCTTTTTCTTGCTGGATGAAATATCTGACATGCCCAATTTAAAGGTGAAAAGGTTAAATTTGGCTTATGGATTCAGAGATTATAGTCCATGGTTAAATGGCTCCAAAGCTCAAACGTCATGGCTGAAAGGTGTGGGGCATAACTGCTCACTTTTTGGCATTTAGGAAGCAGATAGAGGAGAAGGTGAAGATGAAGATAACGAAGATGATGAAGAAGAAAGAAGAATAAGAGGAAGAGGCAGGAGGAGGAGGAGGAGAAGAAGAAGAGAGAGAGACAGAGAAAGAGAGAGAGCGAGCCAAAGAAGAAATATAGCCTCAAAGGCACTCCCCCAAGTGACCTTCTTCTTCCAACGAGACCCATCTCCTAACAGTCCTTTCCACTATGAGTTCATCAATGGATTAATTTTTAATTCAGTCATCAGTGGATTGCATCTATCAATGGATTTCAATTGACTGAAATTCATGTCCCCCTGATCTCATCACCTTCCAAAACACCCATCCATTTCTAAATACATGAGCATTTTGGGTGACATTTTTGATCCAAGCCATAACAAGCACTTTATAAGAATTCAGATAGCATTGTATTTGTCTATGTCTAGACTTCATTCTGTTCCAGTGATGTACTTTCTATCCTTATGTTATTTTGACTCTGCCTTATGGATTTACAATAAACTAGAAATCCATTAGTGTGGACCATCTAAATTCTTCCATTTTTTTTTTTAAAAGGTTAGCTATGTTAGAGCATTTTGTTTCCAGGTTATAGTTAATGTATAGATGACTGTCCCTAAAACTCTGTCATTAATTTGGGATTGAAACTGTATTAGTTTTGGAAGAATTGACATCCTAACAATTTTGAATATTTAAATCTTTAAGTAATATGTATTTTTCTTTAAGTAATATATATTTAAATCTCTTTTTAATAGATTTTTATTAAAATTTATCCAAAATTACAGCAACTTACAGGCCATTACACAGCTTACAGACCACAATAAATTGTACCTTTTGCTTATGACAGTGAGCAATGTAAACAACCACCTACATGCAGCAGTAAGTCACAACTATATAAAGTTACTATAGTACCCAGAGTACATGTCACTGATTTAAGTTTGGTTATTAGGTTCTTATTTTTAAAATGTCATTACAGTTTCTACTGTAATGATTTATTGTTTTTATTATCAAATCATGTAAATAACTGAGACTTATTTATTGTTCTTATTGTCAAATCATGTGAATAACTGAGACTTATTTCTGAGTATTTAATATTTTCAACTCTGTTGCAATTGGTACTTATGTTTTGTTTGCCACTACCTTCTAGAAATATATTTTGTTTTTCAGGAAGGTGAGTTAAATTTTTTTTTTTTTTTTGTATTTTAAGTACTCTTTGATGGCATGTTTGGCCTAAGATTCTTTGCTGTAATTATTAGCTACTACACAAATGCAATCACCTGGTATATATGGTTTTCTCTCTTGGGTAATTTTAAGAGGCCTACCCAGCCCCCTAGTTTCTTTTTGTCATCAACCTTAACTTAGGTTTATTTGGTGCGCAGCACAAAGGGATTTCACCAACTGAACATTCATAGGTACATTACAGTTGGATGGAAGCACACAAAGATGGACTTGGTGTAATATTCATTTTAAAATCCAGATGCTCCTGTACAAAATATCAGCTTAATATTCTATTTGTTTAACAAAATTCTTGATTTTCTGACTGCTAAATGAAATGAAGCTTCCCATTCATCATCCAGGCAATGTGAAACTAACTAGCCTACAACCTATAGATCTGTCAGACTGTTATGTTTTACCCATAAAAGGAGTGAAGTGGTATCCAACATACACTTTTTTTAAATATGGAGATTTTATACTATGTTGCTTATTTCTCTTATTAATTGTAATAGATACATGTTTTTAGAATTTTAGGGCTTTCTGTACAAATTAAACTGCTGTATGTAAATGTCATTTTAGTTCTTCCTTTTCAATATGTATGCCTTTTACTTCATTTTCTTACTTATTGGACTGCCAGACCCTCCTGTATGATGTTGATTAGGAATAATGAGAATAGATATACTTGCCTCATTCCTGAAGGAGATGGAGTTTCAATATTTTACCATTAAGTATAATGCTGTCTCTATGTTTTGAGTACAGGATATTCCTTTCTATATTTGAAAATTAATTATGCCATTTCCCCATTATTTTTATGCAGTTATTATCCTTATTTTTAATGTCAAATCAGGCTTTCATTCCTTGGGTAAGCTCATGTAGTCATTATGCCATATTATTACATTTCTGAGTATCTTTAGCTAATACATTATTTAGATTTGTTGTATCCATATATATAAGGGATCCTGGTCTCTAATTTTCATGTTTATCAGATTTTGGGTTCATGTTTGTGTAGTCTAATAATAAAGACTGAGATATACTCAGTCCTTTCACCCCCCTCCTCCCTCCTTATTTATAATGTCTAAGGTTTAAGATTCCTCAACTGGCTTCTCTGATAGACAAGAGAAGGGAAGAGGAAAGAGAAAGAAATGGAGACAGTCATCTTGTTTAGGAGCAAATACTCTGTAGTTCTTTGACCTTGAATCTCTGCTGCCTACCAGCAACTGGCAATGATTTCTTGGAGAATCAGTTTTAAAATCCAGAGAAGTGTATAATTAGTCTACGGTGGATAAACATATGGCAATATATGCTTATTTTATAATAATTTATAATTTTAATAACTGGAATGTCATAGTATTTTTGTTTTGTTTTGTTATTCAGAACATAAAGAAGACTAGCTGATATATTTGCCCTTTGTGAAGAAGGCTCTCAAAAGTGCTACAGAAGTTTTTAAAAAGTAGACTCTAGCAGATATTTTAGTATTTGTCTAGTAGGACCTACTTTTAAAAATTCATGATATTTAAAACAATGAACACAGGAGAAAAGGCAATCTAACTGGAAGTTTGGCTCATGATAGTTGAAGAACTTCATCGAAAATCATCAAACAAGGCTGATCCACATGACATGCTGTGTTCCTTGCCTCTTGGGTCTCATCCAAAGCCGGCAGTGCCACTTTTCTCTTGCAAGGTTGACCCACTTGTGCGGGGTACTGATACTTATTTCAGTCTACATTCAGTGTTTTAAAACGTCATAAGTTTTACATAGTACTGTATAAGACAATCATTACAAGAGGTACAAAGTCAAGTATAAACTTTCTGTGAGAAGTCCAATAGCTTATGTGATCAAGTATCCATGTTTAAAACCTGCACTTCAGAATGTCCGGAGCGTCTGCCAGCTGGAGATTCCCGCCCTTTACTTTCATCAGACGGCGACTAAGCCAGGGAAGGTCTGCATACCATTTTGGTTTCTCTTATAAAACTGGTAAATTTTTTTCTTACAGTGGACCATTTATTTTTAAATGAGGCAGAACAGTTGTTGCAAAAGGGAAAAGTTGACTTCGGAAAACTAATAAGTGAAAGAAAAGGAATTAAAACTTCCAAAGCATAAAATTTAAATCACAATTGGGAAAATAAGCTTTCCTGAAGTCTGTATGCTTGGAAATTAAAAATATGTATGTCTCTATACAGCACCATATCAATTTTAAAATCAGTGATATATCCCTTAGTTCAACAGATTGGCATGAATATTGAAAAAGATTTATTTTTTAGTTATTCGATATCATTTTATGTGCAAGGATTATAGCATTACACAAAAAATACATTCATGGAGATATAATCTAGTGTAAAAAGATACAATAAATAATGAAGTAACAAAATATTAAATCAAGGAATGCTTGACTGATCATTGGTAATTGACTGTAAGGTCAATAAGTTTGATTATTTTTAACATTTTACTGTTAAGAAAACCTTTGCTAAATATTCTACAACATCCCAGATTAGGGAAGTATCATTACTCAAGGTTTATTTTTATGGCGATATTTAAGAAAAAAATTATGGATACTGAAATATTTTACTCAAGCCTTTTGAAAAATAGAAATGAGGAACATTAAAAAAAATAATAGTAGGTAAATCAGTTAAGGGCAAATCGATGGAGGAAAAAAATAAACTTGGTTAAGGGTCCTGTCCTTGACAGGTAGGGAAGTAAACAATGATTAACACTTTTTAAATAAATAAAATATATTCCTTAGAGAGACTTTTAAGGAGATAAGAATGCATGGTTTATTGTTCAGCATTCCACACAGTTACCACTTTTGGGTAAAATGATTATTCATACACATACAAATATGCAAGCTATATAGATAAAAATTTAACAACATAATTTCAATAATTTAAGAAAAAATAAATATTTGTATTGAAACCAGAAGAGCTCTTTGTAATATTTCCTGAGATAATAATTATTAAATTTTGTTGAAGTTAGAAAATGAAATAATTTTAGCAGTAAGTCTCCAAGATTTTTAAGAAATGTATAATTTCTATGTCCTATATCTCATTCCAGATATTGAAGGCTGAAAATTTTCCTCAAGGTAGTATTGTTGTGAAATTAAGCTTTTAAAAAAATTGTGTACATTTACAAATTTAAATTGATCAATCTCATTTATTTTACATACATATATTTATAATACATATATCTATGAAACTAGAAAAAAATTAAGGTTATTCTATTTCATAACCAAATATATTTTGCTATACATCTATAGTGTTTTACCAACAAATATAATAAAATAGTTCATATTTATAGTCCAAAATAGAAATAATATTAATGATCTCTATAGAGTCTGAACAAACTTCTTAATAAAAAAAAAAGTAGAAAGTAACAAAGAAAATAAATTTGCATCAAATTAGGAGTAGGTCCAACTTATTATTTAATAATAATTTAGTAAACCTTTTCCTATTGGAGTAGAGATCTAAAAGAAAAACCCATTATTATAACTACTGCAGAAAAATACAAATTTTTATGCTTTCCAAAAGAGATATATTATCAGTACACAGAGAATGTAATTGTTTACTTAGAAAATTCAAGAGGAGTAAATGAAAAAAAATTTAGATACTATGACAGAGTTAAGAAAGATATATAACACCAAGAAGTGAAAACAGCAGAACAGAAAATGCTGAAGAATATTTTATGAATACTTTATACAGCTTTAATGATGTAAAGACTAGAGCACTGATGCAAGGATAGGCAAATGCATCACTGAAACAGGAAAGAATATTCTCTCCAAAAATAGCATTTCGGGAAATGAAAAAAACTAGACTAGCTTTTCAATCAATAGTTGGAAAAATAAATGAATTATGTGGTAAAATAAAATGATAGTCCCATAATATATATTAGTCAGCTTTATGATAATAAAATACCTAAGGAAATTAATTTATAAAGAGAACATAGTTATTTAGCTGTTGGGTCTGGAGATCCCTCTCCAAGTTTGGGTGACCTCATTGTGTTCAACTCTTGACTAGGGTGCTAGATGGCAATGATATGAGGCATGTGGTAGATTAAATCTCACATCACAATCCAGGAAGCAGAGAAAGACTGAGAGCCTGGGATCCCACAATCCCCTTCAGTGGCAAACCCTCTCATAAGGGCCCACCCTGTAAAGGTCTGTCCCACCTCCCAGTAGCGTCACTCTAGAAACCAAGCCTACAACACACACATGGACCTGTGAGGGACACTCATCCAAATCACAGCACCATTTTCTAGGTTCACCTTTACTTAATATAGGTATATAAGCAATTAACCCATTAAATATGACGAAGAAATAGGAATTTTATTTATTTACTATCAAAATAGCATAAAGCTTTCTGAGCAAAAAGGAAAGAAATCATAAAATTTCATAGATTTGAATACATACTACTTAAAAACATTCAAAATGCTAAAATCGGTTAAATATGATTGAAAAGTTGTCGTTTTCACATATTCGTAGTTGAGAGTGTTATAAAATAATGCTAATGATATTTTGGCCTATTTGCAAAGTAAAAAATGACATTATACTTTAATTAAATATACACTAAAATGTTTTATCATTTACTTATCAAACTGACAAAGATAAAAAGTAGTAAACGCAATGTTTTCAAGATATGTGAAACCAGCATTCATATCTTGTTTGATCAGAGGCTCTTTGTTGGTTAATTTTTACATTTGTCTTTTATACTGTTTTCATAAATCCTACCTCTAAAATAAAGAATAATATCCTCATTTCAGATAAGGGGAAACCGAGGTTGGTAGAGGTTAAATGAGAATCGCATAGTCATACAGCAAGTTGTGGAAAAAATTAGGGCTTATAGCTTATTTCAAAGTCCTTATTTTTGCCCTTGGCTTCCCTGACTCCACATTGGTTCTCTCTCTTTTTTTTAAATTAGAATTTATCCAAAATTACACAAATTTACAGACTATTACACAAATTTACAGACCATAATACACTGTGCCTTTTGCGTATAATAACAAGCAATGTAAAAAACCACATAGATGCAATATTAAGTGGCAACTATATAAAGTTGACTATAATACCTGGTGTATGTGTTACTATTTTAGGTTTGGGTTATTAGGTTCTTGTTTTTAGGAAATCTTTCATCCTCTGAATTCTCATTCCCCTACTCCTTTGCCCTCTTTTTTTTCCCTTGTACCATTTGCCTACTGGGTGAAATCTGTCCCCTTGTCTTTTTTTGGTGGGAATTCAAACCAATACAACCATTATGGAAAACAGTACAGAGATTTCTCAAAAGCCTGAAAGTAGAAATCTCATATGACCCAGCCATTCCCCTACTAGATATCTTCACCACAGAGCTAAAGACATCATACTACAGCAATACTTGCATACCCACTTTTATAGCAGCGCAATTCATAATAGCTAAATTTTGGAAGCAGCCTGTGTACCCATCAACAGATAACTGGATAAACAAAAAGGTGGTATCCATATATAATGGAATACTACTCAGCTCTAAAGAAGGACAAATGACAGTCGTTTATAGGAAAATGGATGGACCTGGAAAACATAACGTTGAGTGAAATAAACCAGACTTGCAAGCTTAAATACTGTATGGTATCCCTCATTTGAGTGAGGCAAAACACAAACAAAGAAAATGGTAAATAATGGTTCTCTTAAGGAATGTGCAAAGGAGGCAGTAGTAAAGAGGTAGAATCTTCCAATCTGAACTGCTACTGTAAACTCTTTCACTTTTCCTTTGTTCTAAAATCCTTAGAATAATTAAAATAAGAAAAGTAAATTTATAATGTAGAAAGCTGTTAAGGAGGCCACCAACTGATCGGAAGTGTGAGGAATGACTGGAATTTGTGATTGTTAATCTGATTTAATCAGAATCCTGAGGAACTAAAGAACATTTGACAGGATTGAAATAAAATTTAGAATTAAAAAAAAATAAAATGGGTCAGTTTTCTCAGAAGAAAAACAGAATATCCTCATGATTAGGAGTAGCAGCGTACATGAGAAGTAACAGAAGCCACCCCAAATCTCCCGTTTAAGGAATTAAAGGGCTGTATATTTAAAATGAGTTAATTTTACGTGTATTTTGTTGTGAATGCATCCAGCACAGTTTTTCAAATGAAGGAGGGAATGCTGGCCCAGATCGCTTTCCAACTATGTGTAAGAGCAGAGAGGTATTAGGTACTGAGCTAAATGTCAGCCACCATGAAAGACCACAAGCATCTTCAAAACGTGCAAAACCAGTTAATCTGGTACCCCGAAGACTGTTCTTTTGGCTCCTAACTTTGCAACCAGAAGAACAAGAACTAGGACATCTGCGACAGATGTTCACTTTCACTGAGCCCGAACCGGGGCATTTCACGTGAGCCAGCGGGAATATATTCAGGCTACTGATATTGAACCTTAGAGACTTTTACTTTCAACATGGAAACACAACAAAAAAACCCATCAAATGTTTTTGGAATTCAGCACCATTAGGGAGAAATTAATAATCACAAAAGAGAAAAATTAGTGTGGAGACTAAGTGGGTTTGTCAAAAAAATTTTAAAATGAGTAATTGAAACTCACTGACTCAGGTTGGGATTTAGTTCAAGTGGTAGAGCACTTGCCTAGCAAGCGCAGGGACATGAGTTTGATCTCCAGCGCCCTCCCCCCAAAAAACTCACTGAGGTTGTTGGGGTCATCTCATACATAAAACAAGTAGTTGCTGTAGTGAAACAATTTAGAGCATTAAAAATAAAAAGAGTGGTGGCAATTTTAAGTGCAAACATACAACAAGCAAACTTGTATAGGTTGAATATTAATATAGACAGATGAAAAATGAATGTTTGATTTGATATGTGGTATCAAAGGATTATGGCACAATGCACTGTGAAAAGAGAATGATGAGAAAACTATGGTAGTACTAGTATTTGGACAAACTATCCAAACAGGAGTTGTAGGAAAAATGAATAAAGAAAATTTGAGAAGAGAAAAGGCAAAAATAATTTTTTTTCTGAGCTGAAGCTCAAGTTTTGAAAAAAAGTCCATTAAATACTGAGGGTAGTAGTGATGTTAGCAAGCTATTGAACTCATAAACTAGGAAGACAGTGTTGAGCAAAGAAATCAGCAAAGCATATAGTTAAATATATATATATTTAAAGCTTGAAAGCACAGTTGTTAGCCTTAAAATAATCAATACAGTTTATACCTTTAAAAACAGAAGCATATTCAAAATATAATAAAAACCAGAATTTGAAACTCCAGAAGAATTCAACAAAATATGGGCTATTGGAAGATGGAAAAAGTGACAGCTTGCAAAAAATATTTTTATTTGGAAAGAAATATTACAGTTGCTGGTTAATTTTCATGTTGATAAAATATGTTTAAATATTAAATAAATATTTAATATAAATTTACATAAATAATGATGGAGTAACCATACGAGCACTGGATCACCTAATCTCAGACTTTTTTTTCCCATGAGAAGGCAGTATCATTGTCATTTCAAACTCCTTATTGGTATATGCTGCTGAAATAAATTCTGACTGTTATACCTTCTTTTTTAGATGGAAAAATAAATTCACTTTGCCTTTTTCTTCTTTGTATCATTTGTAATTTTATGCTTCAACTTCTATGTATTTTTTTTAACCAAAAACTTAACTGTAACAATAGGTCATCTTTTTGTATAACTCATTCTTATGGAATATATTTTACTTACTGAAATGCATCTTTTAGTAATATTTAAATGTTTATTGTCTTTGCAGTTCTGAAAAGGATTTGTATTTTCTCTCTTACATTAATAAGTTTAGATACTATTAAATCTGTCAATGGACAAAATTTTAACTTCAAAATTTTAAGGATAGTACTTTGAATACAATATTCCACTATCTTTCTGCATTCAGTGTAAACAAATAGGAAAGCTGTATTAATCCAATTTCTGTTCCAATACTTTGATACTTTGATACTTTCCATAAGAGAACTATAATAATTTTTCTCTTTTATTCCAGGATTCTAAATTTTTTTGGCATGACTTGTCTAAGAAATTGGTTCTTGGTCAATTATCCTGCTTAGAAATTGGTGGGCCTTTCTATTTCAGGATTTATGCCTTTTAAACAATATTCTTCTTTTCTTTTCTTTGAGGGATTTACATTGTGAAATAGAGGTAATTGTTTTGAGTAATCTTGATTGCCAAATTGACTGGCTTGAGAGACACACAGAAGATTAGTAAAGCACACTTTTGGGTGTGTCTGGGTGTACTATGGCTGTGTGACCATGCGGAATGAATCTGGTCCCCAGCCCCTTCCTCTCTGCCCCTTGCCCGCTCTCTGCTTTCCAGGTGCCATAGGTCGAGCGGCTTTCCCCCATTATGCTTTTCTGCCATGATGCTTCTGCCTTGGTGCCAGTTTTTAATGTCATGTATTTTGTCCCAGCTGTGGGGAAGCTGAATCATACAATAACTAAGCTCCCTAGTCCTTCTTGAACTGGAAAGGAATTGCCTGTAGTTTAAGTAACTAGATATGTGACATAAAAACCTCCATTTGAAACATACTTAAAGTTGACTTTAACTTTTGCCTCTAAAGTAACTTGAGCTGATCTGGTAAGGTAGCACAAATTAGTTGAATTTAGAAATTCTACATAAAATTGAATTTTCAGAAGAAATCACTTCCTTAGTAGAAAGAAAGTAGAATTTGAAATATTAGAAAACAAGTGTAAAATCAAAGCCAGTTCAGAAAGTGAAAATTGGTAATGTTAATGGCCCTCCTTTGGAATTTGGGGTTTAGGTTTTGTTTTTTTTTTTTTTTTTTTTTTGGTGCTGGGGATCAAACTCAGGGCCTTGTGCTTACTAGGCAAGTGCACTACCACTCAAGCTAGTTTAGTGATTATATTCTGGTGGGGGGAGGCTGGCCTGTCGGCGGGAAGATTATCCTAACAGTAAGAAAATTGCTTGGCTGAGTCAGAACGAGGGTGTCTTTCACAGGTTTCCGAAGTAGCCGCGCTGTGGAGGCCCTTCTAACTCATATGGCTGGCTGCCTTAGACAGGGGGAAACTGAGACCCAGAGGGTGAAAGGACTTGTTGAAGGCTCTACAGTGATCACACTGGCAAACACCTGCTGCTCCTTTGTCTGTTTTCTCCTACTGTCTTCCTATCCTTTGTGGTCACAACTTGCACTGGGTGCTCGACATGGAACTGCAGGATTTAATGTTTGCCCTGCTGGGTTTCAGTCTTGCTTTGGTCCTAGTTCTCCCTTTTGGAATGGGAATGTTCAACCTGTGCCATTGTATGTTGGTGGTGTTTAACTTTCTTTTTTCTTTCTTTTTTTTTTTTTTTTAACAGGGGCTTAAAGTTAAGAGTTTGCCTGAAGTCTCACAGGAGACTTTGGACTTGGATTTTTTAGCGATGCTGTAACTGTTAAAACTTTGGTGGCTCTTAGAGATGGATTAAATACATTTTGTATAAAGAGATATGTATGAGTGTTTTGGGGTCCAGGAGCAGACTGTTGTGTTTCAGATCCAAAATGGCTGTCAAAGGCTAAGGTGTTGGCAGGTGACTGGATTAGGCAATAGAGCTGACTTGCTGTTGGGAGGTGGGGTCTGGTCAGAAGAGGCAGGTCACTGTGGACATGGCTGTAAGCATTTATCTCCTTTCCTAGCTCCCCCTTCACTCTCTACTTCCTGGCTGCCACGAGGTAAACGATTCCTGTTCCCAGACCGTTCCACCATGCTGCTCTCTGTCCTGCCTTACAGGATTCATCACATTTTGGTAGAAGTCTTGGTAACTTCAATCAGGCTGCCTTTGGATAATGCTTTCTCAGTGCCAGTCCTTTCTAAACGATCCTCTCATATGCTCTATTCTCCTGGAATACTGCAGTTTGTCTACATCTATGTCTATGTCCATGCCCATTCTCCAGGATTTATAAGGAAAAAAATGAGATAGATAATTAAAATTATGTGTGTTTTCAGAGAGATTGAATTTTTTAATGTAAAAAGGAAATACCATTTCAGCGACTCAGTGTATTGTAGTAGAGGTAGGATTATGGACGGAGTTTTTGTCTACATTTAACAGATTGCTCATCATAATGCATTTAAATTCAGATGATTCATTTTTGCATGGAGAGCAGAAATTTAGCAGTAGGAGGTGAGAAAAGTCTGTGCAGGTATATCTGTAATGAAAATGCCTTCAACATCCCTCAGGGTATGAACAACCCCCATCACTACTCCTGTTCGAAAACATCTTTCCTACTTGATAATAACAATGAAGGATGACAAAATGATGTTATAAGAAGTAGGTAAAATTAGCAATGGGAATATGATTGAATAAAATAGTTAGCCAGTTCTATAAAAAGGAGAAAGTAAAACTTAATTGTATATAAAATTATCATACTGTGAATGTGGTTGAGAATCTACATTGAGAAAGAAGATAAAATAATCAAAGCAGCAGAAATATAATGTATAAGCTAGGTTTTGGTAGAGTAGCTAGCTAGCTTGATATGCGTTGGAGCTGTGGGAGTGGTGGATGAGTTGGAAGAAACCCTGAAAACAGTGCTCTACATTTCCTGAGCTTGTGGTATCACCATTTCTTGAGAAGGGCACATTGAGACCCTTTGAAATTCTCCACCTACACATCTTACACTTTTCAAATCCACACATTCACACCACTGAGCCCAAGCCTCAGACTGGCCCATGGCGAATGGGCATCTCCCTGTGGTTTTGAATGCCCAAAGGGCTTTGGCCACGATGTTTGTTTCTGCTAAGACCATCTTAAGTTAAAAACTGCTCATTTCAAAATGAAAGAGGAGGCTCATGGTTTGTTTGACAAGAAGTCTCCTTAGTTACTATCCCCCGCCTCTTTCCAAATTTTAGGAAAAGAAAAGTAAAACCAATTCCTGACCTCCACATAGCTGCCATCTCTGGGCTTTGCTGTCCTTCCTTTTTGAGAATGTTCTTGCATTAGTTAGAGCTGCCACCTCTGGCTCTACCCACTCAAAACCCCCCCAACTCTCCCAAATGTAGTATCCTTGCTAAAAAGAGTTAGTTTTGCTTATCCCTAAATAAATATGCTTGCTTGTTTAAAAATTTAAGTAATAAACCAACATTGACTTTCTACCTCTAAATTCTATCTGTGGGCCTCCTCTGCATCTTCTCCAGGAGAATCTAAGAGCTGAAACCACAACACAAGGCAGAGCATCACTCAGCCTAGGCTGACCCCTAATTTCCACTAACCATTTAAATCATCTGAGATAAAAGGGAAATAAAAATAAATGAGCAAAAAGAAAAAAATGCAACAGGAAAAAATTTAAAAATAATATAACTGTATCAGCTAACTGAACAAATTTAAAGAGAATGGAGGACCGTTGGGTGAATACATCAAGAATTCTTGATGTTTATGAAGTTACTGGTGAAAAGAAATTGTATAATTGTGTTTCTAAAACCTAATAACCCAAGTCAGGTTTTATCTGAAAAGAATCTAACAGTGAAAATCAGGCCGTTTAAGCTTTTTTTTTTTCTTTCACTTTTTCAATTATCAAGTATTTCAAAGAGAAGTAGCTCTTAGTTTTTCTTACAAATTTAAAATGTTCAGAATTTGTAAAATATTAGCTAACACTACAAACAATCGCTCTGTCCACTAATACACCAAATCTTGCCATTATTCATATTTGCTTCAGATATATTTTGAAAGAAGATATAAAACATATTTAAGCTAAAAATCTGTCTAAGAGAACCCCCCTGCCTCCTTCACACTATGGAAATAACCAGTATTTGAAGGCTGTTATATATATCATTAAAATGTGTCTTCCCCTTTACTAAAATTAAATGTATGTTTACAACATATAATATTGGGTTGTATTCTTGTAGTTTTAAGAAAATGTGCATAATTATTACCATACACTATTCATTACTTTTTAACTGATAACACTAACTTTTAAATTTATTTATTGGCTACTTATAAATCCAGAATATTCATTTTAACTGGAGTCTTCTATTTTGATCTTTCCACATATTGTCTTATTTATGCATTTCCCTATTTACGAGTACTTATCTAGATTATCCACACAATAAGTAAAAAGCAAAGTAAAAATAAATGAACAAAAAGAAACTATACAGTAAGAAAAAACATACAAGGTTATACACACAATTGGACGTATACAGATATGTAAAAATAATGCATTTTGCTTTTTATTTTTTTTTGGATTTACTACTGTTAAGGAGATTATTTTGATGCACAGCTATAAATGGGATTTCTGGAGTAGAAAGAATTTGCCTCTTCTATTTACTAGATGTGATCAAATTTCTTATATAACATCATTACCAATCTAAATTTTTGTATTAAATACAGTGTAAATGTTTGTAGTTCTCCATTACCTCATCAACGTTTGGTATTACTAGTCTCATATTTGTGCCAGTCAGGTAGACTTGCGATAGTAAACTAACGTTTGTAATGGTATTTCTCTAGTTATAATAAGGTTGAGCACTTTTATTACATTTATGATCATGTAGAATTTGTTCTCTGTGAATGAAGTGTTCAAACCTTTCTGCAATTTTACAACTTGGGTTTCTTGTCTTACTGATTCGAAATAATTTTAATATTGCATGAATATTAACATTCTGCCAGTGTTTTTATGAATATCTTATGCCTGAAAATGTTGTCGGTCTTTATACTGTTTGTGCATATATATATATTTTTGTATTTTATACATAAATAACTATATTTTAATTTTTTATTTTATAAGAAAAACAAAATTTCATAACAAAATAATAAGAGAAAGACAATAAACTGTGTATTGTTATCTTCAAAATTATAATAGCTGTATCTTGGAAACAATATATATGTCCATGGATAAGGATGAATGGATAAGGAAAATGTGGTATTGATACATGGTGGAGTACTATTCTGCTATAAAGAGATAAACTTGAGGCTTTCATAGGTCAATGAATGCAACTTGAGAACTTAAGGTTAAGTGAAATAAGTCAGGCACACAAGTTCAAATATTGTATGGTTTCTCTTATATATATATACACACAAATGGCTTCTCATATATATATACACACACACACACACACAAATGGCTTCTCATATATATATATATATATATACACACACACACACACACACACACACACACACACACAAAGAGCAAAATGAACAGAGAGAAGTAGGAAGTAGGGAGAAGTTTGAATACATCCCCAAATTACATAGTCTGTTGTTTCAAGAATATTTTAATATATATGCTGATTTATTTCATTTATAATACCAATTTGTCATGGTTCATCGAAAAGAAAGTTTTGTGTTATTATCTGTTTCTCTTTGTAAGAATCTTTTTGGTTCATGTCTTGTACTCTGAGTAAATACCTGTATTTAAAATGTAGGTTATTGTTATATATTCTACTGCTATAATTATCTCATAGCCTTAAAGGTCCAGATTAATATTTAGATTTTTGTTGCAAATGAAATTGTTTTACCCATATTCACATAAGAATGTATTTATTTTCCATTTGGAAAGCCATTTACCTAAGCATTATTGTATAGCTAATTTTTTTCAGAGTTCGTATTTGCAAACATGGGCTGGAAGCATACATTTCTGAAAGTAATATTAAGTAGGCCAACTTTTACTTTACTGGTTTTTACCTAATATGTGTTTTCCATACCTATGTGCTATTATATTAAGGTTAGTAGTGTACAGATTATTTATATGTGATATGTGACTATGTAACAGTCAGTATGTTTGAATTCAAAGCTACCACCTTGCTATATGTTTTCTATTTGTCCCAGTGCTTCTTGAGTTATACTTTTGATTTTGTTTTCATAACAACTCCCTGTGTGGAACTTATTTCCAGTTCTGTCCTCTAAATTCTAGCTATCTACAACAGGATCAGACCTACAGTATCAGGTGCATCACTCAAGGAGACCATCATGCTCTGCATGTGCACCTTTAGAACTAAACTTTAGGACTAACTAAAGTTCTCTTTAGGCCTTAAGATGATAGCATCATACGGCTTAGTTTGTTTCTCTTCATTTTCTTAGGGATCACAGTCTAGCATTGTTTACTTACTATATGACTGAAAGTATTTTTTGGTACCAGTATATTTTAATTGTTTTATATATTTCCTTGTGTGGTCACTTCTTTTTGTTGAATATTTAATATTCTCGTTGTTTCACATATTGCGAATTAAGGTAAGAGAGTAAATCTGTCCCTGCATCATGGTGGAAAACAGGAACTCAGGTGCTTTCACTTAATTTTATCTTTTATATATATATAACTTTTATTGATACATTTCAGATATACATAATGCATTCATCATAAGGATTTTGTACTTGTATATGATATATTTTGATTTTCTTTTTTTCCCCCTTTCCCTCTGCTCCCTTCTACTCCTCTTCCCCTCCTTATTTATGACAGCTTTATTTCTGTTTTTTCCATCTTATCCCTTTTTCTTTTCCCTTCCTTCCTTTCCTGGTCCTCCTCCCCCAGTTTCCCTTTTCCTTTGAACACTTTCTTTCTATTCATAATATCCATTATACATTTTGGTCCTTATTTATACTTTTAGTTTCTCATGCCAGAGAAACACAATGCAGTATTCACTCATGTGTGTCTGATTCATTTCACTTGAGTATGTTTTTGAGGTGCATCCCTTTCCCTAAAAATGTCTCAATTTTATGCTTTTTACGGTTGAGTAGTATTCCACTGTATAAAAAAACCACATCTTCTTTCTCTGTTCATTGGTTGCTGGGCATTTGGGCTGTTTCCAAGATTTAGCTATTATGGACTGCACTGCTATAAATAGGGGCATGCATATATGTGCCATGGACCATTAAATATGAGGGGAATGGAGAGATTTTGGAGGAGCATATACCATTGCTCCAGATAGTCAACTCTTTCGTACAAATCCCTGGTGTCACCTCCATATACATTTAGATCTTTGTTGTCTGTAGTTACATGACTAGAAGCATGTTAGTGACATTACCCTGACTTAGTTTTTGTTATTTAAAAATAAAACATGGGTATTTCAGTAAATCTGTAAATTAGACAGTTTTTTTCTTGTTCTTTGGTATAATTTTCCTTCTCTGAAGAAGTTCCACTATAAAATTGTACGTTTTCCTAATGAAGGATATGATGTTTCCAATTCAAATCACAGTACATCTGTAATCTCTCTGTATCACTGATGGACACAATAACCACGTTTTTGTGATTTCTGCGACATCAAAAGAACACAATTTCATATTGTTTTGAAGAGCTAATTTTCACAACTTTTGTTTAATTTGTTTACATGATTCTTCTGTTTGATTTGAATCTGAAACACACCAAAATCTCAACTATTTTATTTTATTGCTCACTTGCATTTGTATTTCTTTGTTTCACCACAGATATTTTAATATATTTCCATTTGACCCTGAAACATTTGATGTCTCCAATCAGAACCTTAAATAATTGTTTTCTATAATTTTAATAAACAAGGGCTTTCATTAAGCAGTACTTATCACTAAGATTGAGGCTGTTTTTCATTAATCTCTTTATACCCTGATTGGATTGTGTAATTTTTTTTTCTTTTCATTAGAGCCCTAGATCTTCCAACTAAATATGTTTTGTCAATTTAAAGTAACGAAAGTAATTTTATTTGGAGGCTACCCAAATAAAGCAGTTACTATTTTACTTTTTGTACCAAGAAGGAACCATAAACTGGTGGTTTATCTTAATTACCATGAAATTAATGTACTTAGAAGATATTCTTTTGTTTTCAAGTTTAAAAATCTTACATTTAAAAATCATACATTTAAAAATGAGAATCAAAGTAAAAGAAAAAATATATTCATATTTATAAAATGGAAAATTTTGTTTTTGAAGCCGAGAAAGCATGTGTAAAGATGTGCTACATAATAAAACTTATCGATTTTTTATTTTATGTAAACAATCTTCATAGTCAAATAAGAGAACAGTAGTGTATCGTTATGTTCAAAAAATCACTGATATAACTTGATCAATTTTGCAATGAAATAAAAGATCATGAGATAGCGTGTCATATAATAATAAATACTAGATTTTCATTTATAGATATGATTCTTATAGTAACTATTCATATGTACTTAGAACCTCCAAATTGTTTATCATATGTTTATACCAGGTTACAATGGTGTTGAGCTATGTAATTCACTTTTAATGTTGATAAATCAAACAAGAAATTAATGAAAATAATTACTTTCTTCAATTACTTGTTTTATTATAGTTAAGTTTCATATAAATTTCATTTTTTATTGGTATATGAAAGATGGGACTCTAGAATATGGGGACATGAAGCACTCAAAGTAAAGACTATAGAATTAAACCTCATATTCATTTTCCTCAGTGTAAAACCATGATGTACCCACCTTTTGGGCTTCTGTGATGGGAAACCTAAAACTGGCAGTCTCTCAGAATCCCCAGGAACAGTGTCATAAAGGGGGCAACTTTGCAGAAAAATGTGGGTCAAACAGCAGACTACTCGGTAAGGAACAGTTTTGACATCAAACCTTCAGGTTCCCAGGGTGACAAAAGACAATGACAGTCATAGTTTCTCCTGTTTTTATGGTTTCCCTACACTGATGGTTTAAAATGTGTATTGAAAATTTCTCTTTGGGAATGGGAATCAAGGTTTGTGGGGTCAAATTTACAAATATGCAAATATATAAATGTTTCTATACGATGTACATATGTAATTGTAGATTAGTGCTTCTCATTTAATAAACTGGGGTAATGTTAAAGTGCAGATTTCCATTAGCACATCTGAGGTCAAACTTGAGATTCTTTGTTTTTAAAAAGCTTCCAGGATATACAGATGTGATTTTCCATAAATTCCATTGTTCAGAGCAAAAATCTGGAGAGTTTTGCAGCTGGTATTATAATCATAAGTTGAAAAATGAAAGATAAAATTTAGATAGCTTGAAGTTCCCAAATTAATTTTTCCTTTCCTACTCTAATTATATTTGGGGCAGAATATAGCAAATATAAAAGAGAAAATAAAAAACTAGACATAAAAGTATTTCTTTAACTAGAATTATATTATGATTCTACGTAAGAATTACTCATACAAAAGAATCTTGCCCTTGACACATTGTTCCTAATTATTGTATTAATCAAAGGAGTGACTAGCTGCTTGCCAGAAAATGTTGCTTCTTTATAAAACCCTCTTAAGGTAATTATCTTGCAATATAGTAAACTTAAGTCTTTCAATAGGGCATAGAGCATTAATGATCAAAAAGGGAATAGCTCCAAAACTTAATTACTTTTCAGAATTCTCTTACTGCTATCTCTGGTTATGGTTTGCAAACAGATGCAAAATGTCTTCAAATACATTTTATGTGAACCAGAAAATTTAGAGAGTGAATTCAATACAAACTAAAGAATAATCTCTTCAACAAATAGTACCAGAAAACTGATTACCCATATGCAAAAGAATAAAGTTGGCCTTTACATAATACACAAAAATTAACTCAAACGGGATTAAAGACCTATGTGGTGTGATCAAAACATATGGTGAATATTTAAATTAAAATAATTTATTACAGTAAAAGACACATTGCCAGTAATCTCCCCTCAACACACTCCCCCTCTCTTTCAACACACTTATTCCATAATTCTTGCCACATTCTGAAGCAGGTCTGTGAGTCCTCTTTCCTTGAGTGTCTTTAGTTGCTCTGACATTATGTCCTGAATTGATTCAGAAATTTACTTTGCATGGTCATTTTGACTTTGGGGAAAACTCAGAAGCTGTACAGTACCAGCTCTGGTGAGTAAGATGCATAAGGATTCTCCATAATGTATTTCAAGCCCGCCTTTCCATTGGATGGTAATTAGCAGCAGCATTCACTGTAGTTTTGATCACACCTTGTAGACATGAAAGAAGACTTCCAGAACTGCTTCCAAAAGTGGCAAGAACTACTGGATAAGTGTGTTGGAAGTGAGGGAGAGTATTCTGAGGAGGATTAATGGCAATATTTCTTACTCTAATAAGTATTTTTAATTTAAACAGCCATCATATATTTTGATTACACCTCATAATTGTAGGTCAGAAACTATAAAACACCCTGAAGAAAACCAATAAAAATGCTTTATGACTTTGGATTTGGCAATGATTATTTTGGATTTGATACCAAAAGCACAAGTAATGGAAATAGACGGCTGAATGGAGCTGCAACAAATTTGAAAAGTTCTGCACAAAGGAAGCAACTTACAGAGTAAAAAAAACAACCTACAGTATGGAGAAAACGTTTGCAAATTACTCATTAGATAAGGGGTTAACATCCAGAATATATAAGGGATTCTTCCAACTCAGCAATAACAAAATAATCTAACTTTGAAACGAAGTGTGGGAGGCTAAGGTAGGAGGATCACAAGTTCAAGGCTAGCCTGAAAGAAACATTATGGAGGTTCTTGAAAAGACTAAGGATGTATTGACCATGTAATCTCATCAGTCACCCTTTTGGGTATATATATCCAAAAATATTGGAAACTGGATGGGTAATATTTGTACACCCATGTTCAATTCAGCACTATTCACAATAATCGAGAGGTAAATACAACCTGAATGTCAATAGATGCATGAATACATTTTAAAAAAATGTGATAACTACGTATAATAGAGTATTATTCAGCCTCAAAAAGAAGAAAATTTTGTCATGTGCTACAACATGAATGCATCTGAAAGATATTACACTAAATGAAATAAGCCAGTCACAAAACGCAAATACTTATAATTTTTGTATGGAATATGTAGGGTAGTTAAACTTTTGGAAACAGAAAGGAGAATGGTGGTTGCCAGAGGACTAGGAAGAAATGGACAAGGCAGCTTTTTGTTCAGTGGACATAGAGTTTCAATTTCATGAGATGAAGTTCTATGATCTGTTGCACAAGGTGTATATAGTTAACCCTGTTGTACAAATAATTAAAATGGCATATTTTCTATGTTTAAATTTTTTTTACATTAAAAAAATAAAAATAATAATCCTTTACTGGCATATATGCAGCTAGACATCAGTTGGACTTTTGGGAGAAAATGAAAGAAAATGACAACTTCTGGGGCTGGGGATGTTGCTTAGTGGCAAAACACTTGCCTAGCATGTGTGTGGTCCGGAGTTAGTCCCCAGCACCACACACACACACACACACACACACACACACACACACACTCCCTCTAAGAAGTAGATATTATCTCAAAATTAAATGAGTCCCTTATTTTTACACTTACAGTCTGTAATTAATGAAAGTATAATGGAAAATATCCAATGTAATATAAAATGAGAGAGGCAGGACTCCATAGAAAGCCAAATTAAAGATCATACAGTTTAAAAATACTAACATATAGGATATATCATTTTTAACTGAGTGTACTTAAAAATTAAGGTGCGATTGGAATTTTGTAAGTTTAAAGGAATTTGAATACATTATTTTTACTGTGTTCTAAATTACTAAATTAGCAAAAATGCTAGTGACATGTATTTAGAAAATATGAGTTTTTTCCCTCTGATGATTTTTCACTTAGTTTAGCTCAAATGGATTTTTGAAAGATACAAAAACTGAATTATTCATTGTCTCCTAAAATGATGTGAGGATACAGAAAGATTTAAAAAGGGATATAGACCATGAATATATAAAAATCACTAGATTTATATATATATAGCATACTTGCTTATAGAATGGCATACTTAAATTTTAAGTAACAAGATGTTGTATTCATTAAAATTATTTAAGACTCCAGTGGTACTCAGTTGATGAGTCTTTAATGCTCTGTTTCATCAAAGTTAGGAAGATAAGATAGCAAATAAATGATAAATTCTACTGCTTTACTTCTTATCCATTTGCTTTTTGTTTTTTTCCTTGTAAACCATTTCTTGGGGTTTATTTGATGACTAGCTATAGAAATTAACAGATGAGGGTGTAATTCTTTTCATAGGAATAACAAAACTATAATTTCTTTGATATCAAAACATTCTAAAATTAATTTTACAGTTGGTAAAAACTTGATTAGTCTATTTTCTCAATTTGATAAATGTACTTAGTTGAATGTACTATATAATAGTCCAATGTGTAAGTTTTTGACATTAAAGAAGTTTTAGTTTATGATATTATCCTTATTTTTAATACTTATAAAGTGGAGTGGATTCAACATCTGTGAAATTTATTTTGTAATTTTTAAATGATTCACAAGGGTCTTTTGCACAGTGTTGTGGCCATCTATATACAAAAATGCCTTGTCAATTCCTTTGCTAAGGGATAAAGTAGTCTATGTAAAAATTCTCTCCACTACGTATCAATTTATTTCGTCTCCAACTATTAATATTCTTGATATGGAATCATATAATATACAGTCTTTAGTGTTGGGCTTCTTTTACTTACCATGATTTTAAAGGTTCATTCACATTACGGTATGAATCAGTATGTCATTCCTTTTTATTATTGAGTAGTTTTGCGTTGAATGAACACACCACATTTGATGAACACTGAGCTATTCCTCATTTTGACTATTATGTATAAACCTTCTATGAACCTTTGTGTGTAAGTCTTTCTCTGGGCATAGTTTTCTATTTCTCCCAGGTCTTACAGGGAAAATTTATGTTTAGCATTTTAAGAAATTGCTAAATGGCTTTCCAAGATGGCTGTTCAAGTCACTCTAAGTCTTCATCTAATAGCTTCAGCATCTGGGTCATATTGGATTTTGCATCTATAGAATCTATTTCCATTGAGATTTTATACCATTTTCCTGATCCCCTGTATTTCACATAATTTGGGATTTTTATCACAGATGGGATTTTATGTTACAGAGATTTTCAATTCTGTTATATTTCTCCAAAAAGCATTGATATTTTTCTTTTAACAAGTATATGAATTGTGCTCAAAAGGCAGACTATCACACCTACAGTGTCAGAGGCTCAGTATTCAATTCGATATAGTTTATTGGCAAGTTATTTTCAATTTCCTCTACAATTTCAGAAAAATAATTTGGTTGTTAAAGATGGTAAAAGCAGCGATTTTAGGACCATGTATGAAGAGTAAACAGGGAGGGTATTCTAGTAAGAGACAAAATGGAGAGAGAAGATTAAAGAGTAAGGTTGTATCTTATCTTTGTTTATGATATCAAACATTTTGTGATCTTTTAAAAGTATTTCCACTACAACTAAATGTGCCTAGATCTTCTTTTTAAATTTTTAATGAATAAATTATTATCACTAATGTAAAATTGCCTTTTTTTTTTGACCCTGTCAGAAGGAATGGATACAGAGATAGGTCAGCGCCTTCCTTCACAATTGTTGTCATTCTGTTTCTGTTACTTTCTTTTCTTTCCCATTTATCCCAATTTCCTTCCTTTAAGGGAATTAGAACTCAGACTTTGGGTACTATTTCCCCTTTACTGAGGGAATGATCAGTAGTTGAAAAATTCTAAGTCTTTGGTATTAAGATAAATATGATGGCAATGGTTATGATTAAATATTTCAGGGCAATTTGATCAAACTAATGGTCCTCATAATTACAGACACTAGACTAAGAACAAAGCAAGCAGAGAATAGAATAAATTTGAATACATTAAGAACTACTAAAACTTTTTATTATTAATATAATTTATTAAGTATAGTAAAAATTATCCACTCAATTATATCAAGTAGACTTTACATTTTAAATGTTATAATAGTAAATTTTATGATCTGATTGTTAATTTTTAGATTGTTTTGGTTCCTGTGGAATGGCCGTAATTTATTAATACTGTTACTTTATTGATACTGTAGTAATAGTAGTATGGTGTTGTTACCATTCTCATCCATTATTCTTAGTGCTCATTTGCACCCAGCTCTGGCTTTGCCATTACTACCCACTTCCTAAGAGGGTGTATCTAAGCATTGGACTAGAGTAGTTCTGGGACCATTTATCATGGTTCATTAGTGCTAGCACCTCATATTCTTTTACTGTTTTCAATCTTTGTTAATAGGCCATTCCTGCCTGTGTGAATGGATTTTATACCGATCAATTTGCTTCTTATATCCATATCCTCCTGTTCTTCTTTGTCAAACAAAGATTTTGCTGTGCTATTTTAACTAAGCCTTGATTTTGGCTTCCCTACCTGCTTCTGATTCAAACATTTTTTTAGGAATTAACTATTTTGTAATCCCTCCGGGATTTCTCAACTTTTGTTGTCACAGAATCTTACTCTGTACTTAAAGTATGGATAAAATTAAGTACATTAAGTGCCTACTATGTGACCGGCAGTGAGATTAATGATAGATAACGAAAACGGAAAAGTCCACGGTATTTTGCTGCCAGCTCCTGCATAAAAAACTCCCTTTTTCCAATGAGTTGTGTTTGGAAACAGATTTCATCATTTCACTAGTTGCCAAGTATCTTATACTTCTACCTACCAACAAACCAGTTTTTCTTTACTGTATGCTAGCAATAATTGTCTTCAGTGTCAATCACCCTATCCTGAATCACTAAATACATGGTATTGTTATTACTATAATTATTGCTATTATTGCTACTGTATGTCATTTCTGAATGCAGAGGGGGAATTCTGAAGAAGGAATATTTTGAAAAGAATGATACTGACACTTTCACTAAAAGGAAATGGATTATGCTAAATGTGAGTCAGAAAATTTGAGTCACAAAAAAAGGAACAAATTGTGTGTACTTTGTTAGAATTTTCTTGCTGGTAATTATAGTATCATTCCTCTTCCTAGATGTCTCAGAATCATAAGATTTATAAGAGAAACTTGTAACAAATTCCTATGATATATATTCCTTTCCAAGTTGGTAGCCTTATACTAACCAGGACCAGGTAAATTGAAAGACATAAGGATATATGGCAGGTACTCAAGCACAAAAGCTGACCCCAGACCTTTGAAATTTGTAGTCAAGTGCCGAGTCCACTCAGAGCTGCACTAAATGAAGAGCACTTTCTCCGAGGTGGTAAGGTTTTGCCATCTGACAAGGCGTGTGTTCTCCAGGAATGCCACCTTCAGTTAAGACCTTCATACTTGATGATATGAAGATGACAGCAAGATCCTGAGAGTGGGGGCAGGGGAGAGAGAGAGAGAGAGAAAGGAGAGATAGAAGAAAAAAACATTAACTTCTAGATGTTTTTTAGGAACATTTTATGGCTTACCCGATACTAATTATAATATGATTTCAAATGTGTTAAGTTAACATTTCATGAAGTCCTTTTCATATGCCAGCCTTAGCAGGTCTTATTTTTACTTCCTGCATATTTTCAGGCACAGAGATAAGTAGTTCATATTGCTTCTTTTCTTTTTATAACTTTTTAAATATGTGTGCACTCAAACATTATTTAACTGGATCTGTATCTCTTCACTCTTTAAGCTCAGATATTTTAATTGTACCATTTCCAATATATTTAAAATACAAATAACATATGAAGTGTGTCAGTCTTCACATTGAATTTATAAGTAAGTCTGGTCACAGTCAAATAATTTCACACATTGCCCAGCATAAACGTCAATTTAAAATATGAAGCTCATAAATAAAATGAAAACTGTTACCAGACAGATCTAAAAACAGTTATTATGTCAAAGTTAATCTTTGTACCAGCTCATGGTCTTTCTGCACACTCCTTTGAATATGAACCCCTAAATATCAAGAGTCCTGCATAATAAATCTTACTATGGTACCTCATTTGCAAATTTAGATTGGAGCATGCCAGAAGACTTTGTAATGGCCTTGCTCATTTTTCAGTGAAAATGCACCATCTCATGTCATTTTGACATCCTTTGCAAATATACAATTTTCTTTTCCACAAGGTTAAATTCAGTTCGGGTAAATGATAATGCTTACCTCACAGTTTTGCTATAGTAAATATAATGAAATGAATTAATATATGTTAAGTACTTAGGATGGTATGAAATTTAACTGTTTATTACTTTTTATTATTACAGTTGTTTCTGTTTCTCTGACTTCTCTTTTAGCAATTTATTTTAAGTGTATGGTGAATTTAATGTTCTCTCTTGAGTATCTGTAATCCATCATTTGTTAAAATTTCCATGGGCCAGATACTGGGCATTTTGCAAAGTTTTTAGTCTATTTTTTCTCAATAGCCACGTAAAATAGGTTTATAATTTCCATTTTATCAAGAAGGAAATTTTGAAGCTTACAGAGATTAAATTACTTGCCTTAAGTCACGTGATTAGTAAGTGGGAGAGTTACACCTCAAATCAAGGTCTAACTAATGTCATAGATTGGGTTCTAGATTCAGTGTGTGTTTTGTATCATCAGTCAGTGCGTACCTGTGCGTGTGCATGTGCAAGTGTGTTTCCTTTGAGTCTGTTTGGTGCTTTGTGGCCCTAGAGTTTTTCAGAGTTGGTTTTACTATACAGTGATGATCATTTTTATTCTATACATGAAATTCTATTTTTATTTCATGAGCGCAATGCTCTGTTTTCTTCACAGAAAGTGGACGGCAGGTGTTTTCTAAAATCTTCCATTTTACTACTAATCTTTCTTCTGTCTTTGCATTTTCCCATGGCGGGAATTTTTCATTATTAGTGCTAGATTTTGTTCTCTTGCTCATTCAAGCTCCTTTGGTAAATATGCTCTGGAAGGAGGCTCTGTAATCCTGTTTATGGTCACACTTCATATCTGTGTTGATACTGGGTGAAAGTAATAGGTCCATTGGAGATATATTTGGGAGCAGAAGTAAAGATTGATTCAATTGGTAGGGAAGGTAGAAGGTAGGAGCAGCCCCCTCACTCACAACTGACGATCCAGTGTCAACTCCAACCAGCCAAGCAATGATCGTCAGGACCATGTTGTGCCAATTTGGAGCTGAAGAATAAGACAGAGGAGACTCCCTGGGGACTTCAGACTTAATTTTCAGCAGGGTTTTCTTGAAGATTTGAGATGAGAGCAGAATCCTCTTCTGGAATTACTATGGCCTAGGTAATTCCTAGGCCATACCAGACCTTTGTACCATGAGGAAAACTACTAGGGCCAAGAGTTACCTAAACCCTGCATTCAGACAGTAGAACAAGTAACATGAGAAACTGTCGTGTTTGAAAGTCTGTTCAAAATATATTGGGCAAATATTCATTAATAATCTGATAATCATGATAACTTTTTGTATATAAGCATTTTCTGAAAGAAACTTGTACTTGTTTTGCCCGTGTCTTTCTGCTAATCTATTAGATTGGTAATCCTTTTATATCCCTGTAAACCTATATTCCTACAAAATCATGTGCTCCACAATTATTTTTTTTCTTTATATTTCAGATCCATTTTAATTGGAATCCAAGATTATTACATTATTTTCCTAGAATTCTCAATTCCCAGTTTGTTTCAGTAATTTATAGAATTGTAATAAATAGATACACTTCTCCAGAGTTTCTATCATTTTGTAAAAATAGACAAGTTTTGTTAGTATTGCATTCTTCCTTTCCAAATTTATGGGTGGGGCAGGGTGTGAAGGTAAAGCTAATTGTAAAGGAGTCCTGTGTTGTCTTGCTTTCCTGCCCCTCCCCTCACCTCTCCTTCCCTCCCCCTCTCTCTCCTTCTTGCCCTTTTTTTCTCTTCTCTTCTCTTCTCTTCTCTTCTCTTCTCTTCTCTTCTCTTCTCTTTTCTCTTCTCTTCTCTCTCTTCTCTCATCTTCTCTCCTCCCTTCTCTTGTTCTTCTTAATAGGCTTGGAATTGATCACATAATTATAACATTTGGAGAAGTAGGCAAATATTTATGAATGTCACTAAACAAAATGGGTGATTCAGTCTTTGGAATTAGTCATATATCTTTTGTCCCGTTGAATAAAAGTGATTAAATGACATAATCTAACCTGTATCTGAACACTGAATCATGACTTTAGGATTATTATGAAATAATACTAAAAGTCTTACATTTCCATTTTTATCTAGAAGTTAGGAAGTATAATGAAGGACCAAAAAGCTTCCACCTAGGGTGCAGGAGATTATCCTCATAGAGTATAATGAAATGTCTCTTTCTAAGAAAAAATTGTAGTCACTGGATAAAAGTAAATTTATTTACTATTATATGTGAGGCTGTGAAACAATAAACCATTTTTATAAATTCTTCTGTATTTGACACAGTATGAACAACAGGAGGCTTACTCCAAATACTTTATATTTGGGAAACAAGTATACTAGAGCTAAGAAGCAGAATATAACAATTAATTACTCAAGAGATTGGATGAAAAGACACACACTTTATTCATGGAATTGCTGGATTGATGATGATTGTTCATTTCCCCACAGTTTATAGAATTTAAAATGGACAACAGAATAATAATTATTAATCTCAAAGAAAATGAGTAGTTCCTAGATTATAAGAGGTGACTTCAATTTTAAAGGAAAACTAGTTAAACTACTTGAAAAATGGCCAATCACAGATGAAGTTATAAGATCTTAGTTGCTGATTACTAGAAAATCAAGGTAAAGTCATCTTGAAATGATGGGGAAAAAAGAAATAGATTTTGAGCAATTGAGTTTAAAAGATGTATAAGGCTGAAGCAGGAGGATCACAACAAGTTCGAGGCCAGCCTGGGCTACATAGTGAGTTCAAATCCAGTCTCAACTACATAGTGAGATCCTGCCTCAAAAAAACATAAAAAAATTTAAAAAATAAAAGATGTATAAGGTGGTTAGACTCTCCATAGACACTTGTTAAAGAAACAAATTATACACTGTTACTTTGAGGCATAATTTTTATCTGCTGAAATCATTTATTCTGGAACATAAGGAATATATCATTGCTCTCATTAGAGAATAGTTCACTCACTACTCATCTGTTTTCTGTGTATGTATATTTCTTTTTATAGCTCATTGATGAGTTTATGAATAAAGGTAAAAGCTATTGACATGATAAATGGAAAATATTGGTTATCGTATTTCCCAACATATTCAGAATTCCCTATTTCTTACTGTGTAAAATCATTAGAGTTGTATTAGATTTTTTACAAACTCACTATTGGAAGAATAGTCCATGTCAGTAACAGCTAAGAAATTAGTGGGGAAATAATGTGTAAGATTAAACAGTCACTGTGTAGATTCTTAGAACTCTGCATATTTTGTTTCTAAAAAATATGTGAACATCAACCTCAAAATATGTTTAAAATATGTTTACTAAATCAACAACTGTGTTTAAAGTCTAGTATGCCACTTTACGTTGACGTACAACACACTGAAGCATGATATGGCCTGTTTTCGGAAGTTTTTGTCCATGAGTCGCTCATGTAATTAATGAAGACAAATACTAATCTGGGAAGTAGTCTATTGAGACATTTGATCTTCCCAGGCAATCAGAAAGCCACAAAGGAGACAGACAATATAGCACCTGAAGATACAACTTTCCCTAACATAGGAATAATTTATCATCATTTGCTAATTTACCCTAATTTCAACATTATATTACTACTTTCTTTTAATTTGAGGAGTGGGAAGAGGAATGAATAGGACCATTAGTGTGGCTAGGTTTTATGACAAGGGGAAATGGAAGAAACCTCACATTCTCAGAAAGTAATGTCATATACTGTTTTGTTATTGCAGTCTTTGCCTGTTAGGTGAAGGCTTCTCCAGGGTGCCTGACATTGCATTTTGATCCTGTCATTTGAAAACCCGCCACCTGTGCTCTACATGGGTCTTGTTTCCTAGATTCTGTATGGAAAAAGTGAAAAGCACTCGAACATACTGGAAGTGGACATTCTGAGTGGCTCTGTTTATCAGATAAGGAGTTGTTCAAAACCATAAAATAACGGTACAGGTGAAACTTTGATGAATCTTACATTGTCCTGGAATAGAACAAACTTCAGACCCCAAATTTTAAATGGGACACTGTAATTCCTCCTCTGGCAAACCCTGAAGGACGTAGCTGTGTCCTATTCCATGATACTATCAAACAATAACAAAGTGAAATAAACTGACTATAAATACTATCACTGAAACTTAAATTGTATTGTTTTGTTCTGGAGGAGTCTTGTTTACTTCTCTATCTAACCTGCAGTCATTAGGGATGAGAAATTCTTTATCCATGATCCAAATATCAGGTGTCCTGGACTCTGAACTCTTTTGATCCCAAGCTTTCGGATATTGAATAATGTGTTTGGGATTTCAGAATCTAATCATTCCAAAAGAAGTTAATCTTGATTGCCAGATATCTAAATTTCTTTCTTACTTAAACATACTCTGATATATTTGCTTCATAAGAACCATTAATTTATTAAATACTGAGTATCTTCTCTAAGCCAAGCACTCACCTGCAGCTCGCCTTTCTTTCCCCTTCTTTTTTAAGTAAAGAGACATTGTCTTGGGCTGTGAACAAAATACATAATACTGTACAGTTAATGCATATATGTAGCAAAGTTTCCTTTATTTCCATATTTTCATTATAATATTAAAAAGCACACCACATGTTGGAAATGGCTGGTCTAGGGAATATAGCAATGACCAAAAGAGAGATTTTTGTCCTAATGAAGTTTAAATTATGGAGAAAAATTGGGAAAACATATCCTACTTACTTTTTTATAGTTAGTACTGACATTCAGTTTAAAAATATTTGTGTTAAATTCTGTATTTACAAAAATAATATTTACCATTCTTGTTTGCAGAGCCTCTTCAATTTTTATTGTCATGGGTTTCATGGTAATTATAATAATAAAAGTTTGAAAACTAGAGCAAAATGTGTCAACACTGCAGTCTACCAGTAGTGGCAGATTATGGCCTGCATGTTATCACTGAAACTCTAAAAGGTTCGCCATCACTGAAATCTGTGTCTCCTCCCTGCCCTAAGTATCAATTTAATACCTGCTATTAAGCTATGTTATCCTAACATATAGCTTCAGCTTTGTTCCAATCACTGTTTATGGGTGAATTATTCTTTTTCATTCTTGCTCTTTCTGACCTTTACCAATATACTCACATTTAAATTGGTCTCCTTGATCGTTCACCCTACACAACACATCCTTAATACTTAACTCTAATTATGTCGTTCCCTAATCTCCAAAATATCAAGGTTCCTTAATTTTTTTCAAAAGGTAGTTTAAAATTCTTCATTTGGTAAAGAAAATTCATCCTAACTGAAAGTTATGTTACCAACATTATCATATTATCTGTGCTGGAAGACTGGAGTTTGTCTTTACGAAGAAAAGAAAGAACAAAATCACATACTTACTGAATCATGTGTAGAAATTGGGCTAGCATTTGGCTATATGAATAAAAGAAAGAACAGAACAATATATTTACCCACCGAATCATGTATAGGAACTGGTACGAAAATGAAATTTTGGGAAGGAACCTGTTAGCATGGAGTTCTAAAATGTTTTGGTGTCGAAATATTTTTAGATTAACATTGATTGAGAAGTTTTGCTTATGTTGATTATATCAGTCAGTACTTAAAGAATAAGAAATTAAATCAGATATAGTTAAAATATTTAGCTGTTGATTCAGCTAAAAACTATAATAATCTATTGCATATGAAAATAAATAGTATTTGTAAGAAATTTAACATTTTTTCAAATGAAATGTAGAGAATGATATAGTTTCACATCTTTTTAAGATCTATAAAGTGCTTGTTTTAAAAAACTCTAGCTGCATTATTCATATCTATTTCTACATTAGTTTTGTTGTATCATTTTAGTTGAAGTATATTTAAAAATCTGATAACTATATATATACATATATGTAGTTGGAAATGGAAGGGTTATTATAATAATATTTTCAGCTAATTGAGACAATTCTATTTTAATCTTGCAAATCTTGCATTAAAATTCATTGTTAGTAGTTTCTTAAAGGTGGCATGATGGTAATATATAATCTAAATGTCAATTAATTTTGTGCTCTTAATATTCACAAGAGAGCAGTAGTATAGTGGATAAATAATGTCAGTATTATTAATGTAAAGTAAAATTTACCTCAGAAACTGCTAGAAAAGATCTTGAGAACCACTTTATAGGAAATAAAACAAATCACTGTATCCATCAAAGTGATTGAGACTCTGGACTTAGATAGCAGAAAAAGTCCTAGATCCGCCACTTAAATGCTACATTGCTAACATACCTTATAAAACCCCTCTGTGCAAGCGTCTTCCTCTCTAAAATAGTGATAATACTAATAACAGTATCAATTTCAAAAAGTTATTATGATATTCAAAGGATGAGGCATTACATATAAAATGCTTGACAAAGTGCTCAGCCGATTGTAAGTCATCAGTAAATGGTATCTATTACTCTAACTTTAAAATTTTTAGAATGTGTCAGGAATCAAAAGTCAGTAAATGATTAAAATCAAATAAGAATGCAAATTAAATGATCTTACGTATATATGTAATTTGACAAGAAGTTTCCAAATTATTGCCTAACAATTCTGAGCTCCAGGGCACTTGGTGGAGGGGAATAAAATGCTCAGTATCCATCTGCCCCATAGTAGGACTGAATTATCACAGTAAAAAAGGTGTAGTCGCATAAAACTCTTAGTGAACTGGCAAAAGAACTTAACTTCAAACATAAATGAAACAATATGTTTATATTGTCATAGGAGGCACTGAACCAAGAGAATAAAAAAAATTAGCTGAACTGATTGAAGTGGAACGGAGTTGGACAGTGTTTACCTTGTTTGAGAAAAACATTTTTCTGTCCTTTCATTACCACATGCACTGGATAGTCCCATGTGATTAACAAAATCATCTTGAAACACTGGCATGTGTTGGCCACAGATGAAAAATTAAATGGCATCTTTAAATTCCCGCCCCTCACCTCATTTAAGAGAGAACGTTGTTGCACTTGGAAGTCCGTCTAATCAGGCAGCACATTTCCTATCACATCCAGCACCTGGCCGACTCCCGTGTGCCACCTGTGCCCGGTGCGATGATGCGTCTGGAAGTCATTCTTTCCATCACCCACAGAAGGGCAGAGGATGTGAGATTCATCACATGCTTACCTTTTATGCAGACTTCATTCTTCCTTTGAAATGCCTGTGTGGGCTGGCCGTGTAGCATCTCCTGAGTCTCCAAAAGAGAACTTCTAAATAAAATGAAATTGAGTTGTAAAGTCTCAGATAAGGAAAACACTGTCACTTTCAACCTCCTCTGCAAAACAGAGATAAACATCTATCATCGATCTTGGCATTTTATTCTAAGTAAATGAGGTGAATGACAGTCGTATATGCAGTAATAATTTGTCATTTCCTATGCTTTGAAAGTGACATTTTTGTGAGGAAAAATTTGCTCTATGTACAGAAAGCTACTTATGACACTTATTTCCATCAGATTTTATCTGTTTTGGTGTGGAATGTATGGATTATCTCTACATACACTATAACAGATAATAAGTAGATAAATTGACACAGATATACTTTTGGAATCAATATAATTGTACCAAATTAAATCTTGCATGTTGACTTCACAATGTGCAAATGCCTTTCTTTTTGCTAAATCTTTTGTGTTACAGATATTGATTAAATCATCTCCCCTTCCAAGACCCTTGGGTATTTAGATTAAGATGTCTTTAGTGCCTTCTTCTGGCATTCGATCAATGCATAAAGGAGTATAGAGTATCATATTTAGCAGACTCAGCTGTCAGAGGAAATTATTAGTGAATAGTTCCTGAGTACATTTTAAAAGCAAATTTTTCTCTGTAATACCTGCATCTATTCCAGGAACACATAACTGGATATTTTTAAATACAGATGCAAAAGAAGGAAAGATGTCCTAAATAAAGTACTTTCATGATATGTGTATTTTTTGAAAGATCTGGTTCTATCCTGTTTTCACATTTTGTTGTTATATTTTAATTGGAGCTTTGCATAATTTAAGTGAGATAGATAATCAATACAAAGGTCAATTTGACTCTAAATCCGTGCATGAAATCACTAAGGTGTTTCTTGGCAAAATGCTTCGGAAAACTAGTGTAGTTTTAATTAAGATAGGCATTAAAATACTCTTTAATAATATATAAGAAAATACAAGTATACGATGTATGAGCAAAATTGAGAGAAGAAAAAAACTTGGTATTATGTAAAGTTAAAAAGTAATAATTTTACATAGTAATTTTGTTTTGATTTGTTTTTTGGTGCTGGGGATTGAACTCAGGTCCTTGAACTTGCTAGGCAAGCACTCTAATCACTGAGCGAAATCCCCAGCCCCTACATAGTAATTTTGAATTTTTGTTCTCAATAAATTGGAATTTCGGATAGAAACCCCTGCTTTTTTCTGGGTTCCTGTTGCATGAAATACTGTTTTCCATCCTTTGATTTTCAGTCTATGAATTTCCTTTTGTGTTAGATGTGTCTCTTCCATGCAACATATTGATGTATCTTGTTTTTTGATCCATTTTGCTAGTCTGTTTCTTTTGATTGGTGAGTTGAGACCATTTACATTGATGGTTACAGGTGTTATGTACTGACTTATCTTTGTCATAGATCTTTTCTGTTGTATGTTCTGTGTTTCACCTCAGTTTCACTGTTTGTCTTGCGTAGTGGATTATTATTTATTAGTGTCCTTGTAATTGTAGTTTCCTTTTCTAGGACATCTTTCAAAATATTTTGTAGAGGTGGTTTGGAGGTCATGAATTTCTTCAGTTGTTCTTTGT